>JBCAUA010396621.1:0-15611 GCA_038406235.1 Peronia verruculata | reverse complement strand
TTTGAAACATTTGGGACAGACATTGTTCAGGATGTAGCGCCCCCCCCCCCCCCCCTCCCTCCCCAATGATATTACAATATTTTTTACACAGAGAGCTATTGTATCTTGCTAAATTTCAAATGATTGTATTGAATACTCTAGGGGCCTTAGGCTTTTGTAAATAGCCACTTTTCAAGACACAGAAATCGAGATTGCAAGGTTATCATGACAACCTGGTACCAAGCAGAATTCTTTTCCGCACAATTCTGAGCATGTTGAATCCAAATTCAAAGCTTAGAAAGTCTTTAGTTCAAGCATTAAAAAAATCACTCTCCTGAGCGCCGCCCCCCCCCCCCCCCTGAATCAGTCGAAATGTTCAAAATGTTTTCATTTGATAAAATTTGTTCTTCTTTTTTACAGTCATGAAGCAAGTGAAGGCGAGGGAAGTGCACCTCCAATGGAATTATCAAGGTATGGTGTGTATCTGTTGTCTTAGTTTATACTTCTGATTGTTTTGGAATCACATGACATGATGTGAGTTTGCCGTATCAATAAAATTTATTTATTAGAAAATATCTTTATGTATCTTTTAAGTTAGATCCTGGATAAGTTAATTCTTTGAAATCTGTTCTTTGTCTACTTGAGGCTGGAGACAGGGAGGAAGAGCGGAACAGAAAATAATAATGTCGAGCAACATGCATAACGGTATGATGTTCTAATACTTTGATGTATGAGGAAAAGGGATTACTAATAACATTTCAGATGTTGTAAATCTTTTTTCTCTTTTGCTGCAAACACCTATTGGCTCAAACATGCATCATGAGATGCCAGAATAAGGTTGGGTGTTGGAGATAAAGTAGACAGATAGAAGAACTAGCGCTGTAGAATACAAAGACGGAAGTGAGAGGTGACACATGGGAGAGAAGGGAGGGAGAAAAGTAGGCAAGAATGGAAATGGTGGAAGGTGGAGAGATGGCATGGGAGAGTCATAATAGGGATAGAAATGGGAGTTTGGGATACAAGAAACCTTCATCTAACCTCTAAACTTGTTCCATCTATGTGTAATAATTGTGTCAGAATGAAATTTAACACAAAGTCCCATCATTTTGTTGATTTTTGTAAGTAAACTTTTGCTTCACTTGATTAGACTGTGAGATGATCTGCAGCTTATGTAAATTTTCACAAATATCCTCAAGCAAACCAACTCCTTCCCCAAAGAAATCGGCATCAAAATCAAACCGGAAGCGGAAGAGGAGGAATGACTCAGAGGAGATGGACCCTGCTGATTCTAAAAGTAAGCACTGTCGATTTATTACTTTGTAGGCTTGAATTTTTTTCTTCTTTTCAGGTTCTTTATTCGCCACCCTACAGTTTGTAAAATATTTGATTGATCTCTAAAGAAACAGAGAGGTATTGCTGATTACTCATTCCTTCATAAAGATAGCCTTGGTATTTTCATTGTTCAAGAAAATATTTCAATACATTTAAGCACTGAGACAACCAGAGGAAACATCCAGATTTTGCCAATTATATGGTGATGAAACATATTATGTTCTTGGTCTGAGTACCTCTCACTTCTTTTCTTCCCTCTTCAGTTCTCACTCATAGACTGAATTATACTCACTCTTTAAAAGTTACTCAAGCACATTTTCTCATTTGTTAATTATCCTATGCATTTCATTCTTCTTGAGTATACAGACCTTAGTGAGGAAGTCTTTTGGTTGTCATAAATGGAACCAGGTATAGTGTGGAGATTCAAATAGAAAAAATTAAAGGCTGGTTTTATAGATTACTGTGAAATTATGGTGTTTAGAAATCTCATTCATTCTATATTTTTGCAAATATTGCATGATTAATTTTCTCTACTTTATGGTATGTGCCATACAGAAACAGTCATCATGAAGTTATTTGACAGAAGTGTGGACCTGGCACTGTTTCCCACTGACACTCCCCTCTACCCTGTATGTAGAGCATGGATACAAAATCGACCTCAGGACAAAAGTTTGGGCACCATCTCTGAGAAACCATCATCACCAAAGGTGGAGGAAGATGTAAGCAGATCAGCATCAACAGAAGAGTAATTTTGTTCATTCAATGTACAACAAAATTTAAAAGAAATTCCTCTCGTAGTCCTTGCCAATTCTTGCTTATTCTATATCCCTTCATTGCGCCAATTTTTTCATTCCTCGATACAACACTGTTTGGCTAGCCATTGCCATTGGAGGCTCTTATCCTCAGGGCTTTCCCCTTACTTCTCTGCTATATCAAGTTGCTATATCTAGATTAAAATCTAAATTTTTATGTGGTGTGGACAATGGCAAGGCTGATCATCATTACTTCTTGATCCTGATGTCTCAGAGCCAGACTCTGGCTCACTCACATATTCTGACCCAGAGTCACCGTATTCGTCATCTTTGCTTTCTCATCCGAATGACATACCCATACATGTATTTACTAGATCAAAAAGCGATATACAGCAACCTTTCTCAGACATTTTGGTGAGATTGTAGATGTCTGCTAGGTAATTATGCTGTTTTCAACTGTGTGTAGGGGTCAGCTGTAGTCACAGCAATGAAGAACCTCAAAAAAATATATATGTATATATCCACAAAAAAATATATTTGAGACGTCACACCATGAAATTATCAAACTGAGCTGATGGGGAGAAATCATGTGTTTTTCAAGAATGAGTGAATTTTAGTGCATTTTTTTTTCTTCACTAAACATTTCTATAAAGCAATCTAACAATGCACTTCAGAGTTCACTTTACTGAAATCGGTCATTTAATAGCCCAGAAATTGTAATTTAGTGGCATGGCCTAACAAGGATTAATTATTTTCTCAATAAATTTAGCTACAGCAACAGGTCACCCCCACTATCTTTAATTGCCATTATCTCAACTTCTACTAAGGCAGAACGACCATTTTTTTCACACGCTGAAAGGGAAATGAATAGTCTTTACAGTGACACCAATAGGTCTATATGTTCAAAATTTGACAAGAGCCTGATTTCATTGTGTTGGATCTCATATGTATATAACGAGATGCACATTTTTCATTGGTGAACCCGAATTCATCCAGTATTTGTGGCTATCTCTCCATGCAGGATCATCGCAGAAGTATGTTTATTATAGTGTATAACTATGGCATATAGGGATCAGTAACCATGGTAATTGCAATTCCTATGGCATGATAGTGCAATTTACCCATTTTCTTGACATTCGAGATATGTCCTATAAAGGGTGAAGGGATAAAAATTTATCTTCAAAATGGTCATTGCCTCTTTTATTTCCACATAATTTGTTTTGCTGTTGTTTTATTCATGTTCCTCCTTGGGGCATATTCTATGGCATTAATAATACTTACAACACAACCTTTACAAGTATTGTGTTTGCTTTCTGATATTGATGTCTCTTTTACTCTAAGCATAGTTCCGGAACTTCAGTGCTTGTAACCTTTAGGACGATTTTTTTGTGCCATCAACGAGACATTTTCCTTAAGATCATTTAGACTGCATTGTCATTTACACAGTGAATAATTACTTTTGTCGTACATCTCAATTATACTAGGCCACAGAGATGTACCCCAATGTCCATGAACTGCCACCACCCATAAAATCTGAAGATGGATGCTTGTATGACTTGCGAGTGCCCGAGCCAGTATCCCAACCTTCTGAAAAATTAGATATTCATGCAGTAAGTGCTACATTATCCTAAGGTTTAATGTTGTTATTAAGAAACAATTTTTTTTTTAAATGTTGCCAGTGATTGATTTGTTAAAGATTTTCCAGTATATTTTATATATTTTGCAACATTTTGTTTTATTTATTTATTTGGGTGAAAAAAAGAATAAAGGACATGTCTACACACCAGACATTTGGCTATAGGATGATTTAAATCTGCAGTGATCTCTGTGCATTTTCTCTGTGATTTTACCTTCAGTGACCTATATCTGCTGTCGAAAATCACGTGGCTATTACGACAGTTATATTGATCTTTTCAGTTGTAATAGTAGATTAGAGAATTTTGCAATAATTTCTTAAATTCCAGTAGTTTCAATAGTTTTGATTGGGGTAGTTGAGGGGTTTTACCAAAAGTAGGCTCTGCATACATAGAAACAGATCATGTAAACAACAAGAGAAGAATTTGTACTTCCTAATTTATTACCCTTGATAATAGCTTTATTTCTGACAGATACAAACTGTAAGGTAGATAAGTGGAGTTTTATTTAGAGGTTCTCTGGAAATGATCTCGGGGACAGAAATCCCCAGGCTGTCATTGATGTCAAGTTTGGTATAGATGTCTTTAATTATAATTAAGTAGAGTAGGTTTATCTTTTACATCACTTATATATCTTGACAATGAGCAGAGGTTGCAATAATTCACTTGAAATTTGTAACCAGACTGTAGAATATTTAAATTACTGAAGTTTTCTGCATGTTATCTGGGGAAACCCAGGCCACACATCCAATACAGTCAAAGTTTAAAGGACTCCTTGTGCCTAGTTTACTTCCTGCTATGTTTACAATAAGTGGCTCATTCTGTTCTTTTCTTCAGTTCAATTAGGTATTTTCAGCAAAATCACATGACCTAGGAAACATCGCTCATATGTGGCTTTGTTTATATGATGTGACAAGTCTGGGAGCTCATCATTTGTCCAGATTTGTCTGCCATGCGCAGAGCAAGTAAACAAAGCCGCATGTGAGCGATGTCCATTAGGTCATGTGATTTCGATTAAAATACCTAATTGTTTTGTTCTTGCAAATTTCTGCAAACTTCTGAGGAAACCTTTTTGAGATATCTCAAGTAAAAGTTTAATCACCATGGATAACTGAATCACTGGTCTGCTCTTTGGCAATGCCACTCGATCTTCAAGCAGACTAGCCATATTTATTTTCACTATTGTTTTTTTAATTGTGCCAATGTTTTAAAAATTTAAATTGTATATCTACTTCGAACTAAAATATTGAGTTTTGAAGAATTTTGTTGTTTTTGCCATGTTCATTTTATTTGTTAATTGTGTACAGATATTGAAATTGAATAATGAAAAGTATGGCATTTTGTATTTGAAAAAAAAAAAAAATTAAAATTCCCGTTTCAGTCTTTAGTTTATGTAGAGCTGAAATAATTATAGTCTTCAGTGATTTAAATAAGATGATGCTTCGAAAGTTAACAAGGTGGGATGTTCACAGATACAGGTCTTATATAATGAAATGTTGAGCTGAATGGTCTGGGGCTTGTTCAGTAGTTAAGAAAGCCAGAATTATTGATAAAAAAAAAAAGAGACAGACATGTATGACTGGGACCAGAGATGAAGTTGGGTTTTGTGAGGATGGCATTCATCATATGTTTTGGTTAACAGAACATAATATTTACTTCTTTCTACTATTGTCCTGTAAGGATCCCAAGCTAGCCCCACCTCCTGAGCAGCTCCTCCTGAACCACATGGCAAGATGGAAGGTAGTGAGAAATAGGTATGCATTGCCCAGTCCCACAATAAATAGGTCTTGCAAACCAAATTTTTATCTTAATTCAAAATAGAACAACAGGTACAGTTGAATGGAATATTAGCTCCATGATTTCACCCTGATGTTTACTGAGACATTTTTCAAGTCTTCTATACATAATTAGAATAAATCATGCATGCAGTAAATTGAACAGTCACAAATTTTTTTGTGGCACTGAATTTTGAAATAAAAGTATTATTTGTGTACATTTTTTGTACATATATAATACATGTATTGTCTTTGTTTTCAACTTCATGCATTAGAGAAGAATATTGCATGAAAAGAAGATAGTTGATTTTTAAACATTTTTTCAAATGTGACTTGACTCATGGACTGCACTTATTAACGTACAATAGCCTTCCACTTTCTTTGATGATATTGGTCATGTGGTTGTTGTTTTCTATATTTTGAAGCAGGGAAAACAGTTTGAAAAAAGAAAACCACACAAAAAAAAAAAATCAAAGAAGAATTCAACTTTTCAATATGGTGAATGATTGGACATGAGTTCAGCTTTAAGTGCATGGTTTTGTTTTTAAACTGTTAGTATTGTTTCCATATATTCAAGAAAAAAATAAAAAAAACTCGTGAACGATGTGAACAAACAGAACCAGAGTTTGTTGCTATCTAATGATTGCATCAGCAAACAGCCCTGGATTCTGGTGAAATTGGTATGAAAAAAAAAAATTTAAGTAACGGGCCATCTTCACTTGTTTTCAAGCAGCACACCATTAAAATGTGTGCAGTTAAAACATTCCAGATAGTATATATTTAGACACTGAAATAATATTTAACTGTAAATATTGTATTGAGTGAAAGTTAAGTTCAGAACAAATTTAATATAATGTGCTATAGCTTGAGTGAGTTGATGGAATATGTTAAATGTGATTCCAATCAGTCATTTTGTTCATAACCAGGAGTGGAATGGTAAGCATTGTTGCCTACTTCATATTTTCCAAAATAAATTTGTATAGCTTCATTCTTGATCAAGAATTTTATTTTACTTTGTTTGAGGTAGGTGAGGAAGCATAGGCAAATGAAAGTTTCACCACATTCTAGAAGATGTGAAACAATTTTTGTAACAGCTTGCACATGCAAGTACACAACCTTGGGAGGATCCTTAGCAGGGGAGCACAGGTGGTGCAGAGCTGTCTTGGCACATTGTGTAACTGTATGGATATAAATAAACAATTTTTTTTTTATATGTGGTTACAACTATGTACATGTATATGTGCATCGCAATATGTACTGCTGGCGTCCTCCTCTGGCCTTTTTTATTGTACATGCAATTTCATTTCTAGGCCTGTCATGGCAAAGATGCATGAGCCTGTTTATATGGAATCACTTACTTCGTCATGAAATTTTCTTTCCACACTGCAAAAATGAGCATATTCAAAGGCTGCTTCTGTTTTTTAATTTTAAGCGTAATGAAATTTCATCTCATGAACTCATACATATCAGAGAACAGATTTATTTACTTTTTTTTTTTTTTTTTCGTAAGGAGATTCAAAGCTTTATATTTGGCGAATTCATCTATATTTTCTTTCAATTTCAGATGGAGAGATGCCAGTGTCATGAATGAAATGCAATATGCAAGCAGCATGCAGGTTTTGAAGGACATGTTTGACAGAAATGTAGTTGACTCTTCTTGATTTATGGTTTGCTTGCTTTCATTACACTATTTTGTTTTGGCATATGAAAATAAAAAGAAGATACTTTAGTTGATCTTTAATGTTTTTCCATTGAAACAAGCGTGGCAGTAATTTAATTTTTATGAAAATAAAAAGGT
Organism: Peronia verruculata; assembly: GCA_038406235.1. Classification (NCBI taxonomy): domain Eukaryota; kingdom Metazoa; phylum Mollusca; class Gastropoda; order Systellommatophora; family Onchidiidae; genus Peronia; species Peronia verruculata. Next base: position 8,341 of record JBCAUA010396621.1, on the reverse strand, counting down.
TGTATTGACTTAACACATGCGTTGCAAAATAAGCCACTCACTTGATACATTAATACCATTTGCTTTAAGCATCCTGTTTGCTCAATGAACCGTGAAAAAATTGAGAGAGATAGAGAAGGATCTGTAAGACTGTGTTTATACAAGACACAGATGAGGATGGGTTTGGAAGGGGATCGCATAAGATTACATACTGCCACGCACACTCAGCCTGAGTTTAACTCAGTTCAGCCATTAGCAGGGAACTCCTTGGAAAGACATGGGGACCACCTTGAACTTTAGCATCAAAGTATTCAAAGGCAGAACAGTGTGGTAAGAAGGTGTAGAAAAAAAAATAAAATATTTAAGTGATATAAAAAGGAAAGCCATAGGAAAATACATCTGGTGCCACAAAATTTGAGTAATTGGAGTCCAGCCCAGTGCTTGAACTATGCATGTGTTCTTTTAGTTGACTGTATATAGTATTCCAATTGATGGGACACAAATTGTGGAGATCCAGTGTGCAATTTGACTTGACTGTTATTTTCTGGAGGGGAAACCCATGGCTTCCATGTCTTGTTTATGGAAGGAACTATGAGAGTTTGAAACAAGTTCCTTTTTCTCCCACACGAAGAGTTAATGCATGACATTGTCTTAATCATATTTTAAGTGAATTTTTATGACCTGTTCCTGCAGATTAATTTTAGCCATCTTTGAATCCGATTTTAAACTGTATGTTTGATCATGGCATGTTCAATATTTGCAACCACAGGAGAAATGAATGGAATTCTGGTCCAATATTAATTCTGCTATTGCTTGTCAGCTTTTGCCAAGTAACTTTTTGAGTCTTTATCACTTCACCTTTGGGGAAACAATTCCATATTTAAATCTAATCTGTGACTCAAGACAGCCATCTGTAATAAAATGATTGTAGACCCGTTTCCTTTTTTCCTATCCAGAATGGGCTAACCATACCATTTTCAGATATTTTATCTGATAATAAACAATTTGCCATACCATAGATATGACCATTTTGCTTCATTTATTTTTTTTGTCTTGTTGGCCAGGCTATAGAATTTTGCAGTTGCATTGTAACTGGAACCTCTTTCTCAATGACCAATGTTCTCAAAAAACATGGAAAGAAAATCAGAATGCATTTGAACCATCAAAATCAAACATATAACACTTGGCAATTAAATAACTTGATAAGTTTATTTATTCTCCATATTTGCTTCAGAAAAATGCCTTCTGGCACATTTCATTTTGTACAACAGTCCTTAGGAATTGCAACAAATTTCTTTATGTCGATACTCACATTCACATATTTGTCATAGAACCAAATGTCGATACTCACATTCACATATTTGTCATAGAACCAAATAATCATGTCATAAAAAAAAGACAAAGAATTGTCAAAACACAGATCAGACACACTTTCTGGCACAATTTTTGAATTTAACTGGTTTGGATATTATCTAAATGATCAACTTCACCAAATACCGGTACATAAAACAATGCATTGACAAAGAATTGGGTTGTGTCTAGAATTCAGAAGAGCTTTTTTTTTTTTTTTTGGTAAGAAGAAATAAAGTCAGCAAACATAGACATATTCCTTACACAATGAACAATCAATCCTATTACCGCACAACCATAACTTTGCCAAAATGGCACTTATCAGTTTATTTCACCACTAGTATAACCAAAACTGTTTTCTTCCTTCTGTTCAAGTAATTCTATACAAGGATAAGTTGCCCCCATACATGACAGACACAATTTTCAAGAAGAAAACAGCCTTGCATGTGATGTGCCACATCACAGACATAACATCATCCATACATCAGAGAATACACTGATAGGGAAAGTGAAAATGTAGTCTTGTGAGCTTAACATACAACAGTGGTACTCCTCAGAATCCCAAAGTTGGTTGTAAGCTCTCATCTCTACATTTGATTAAAATCATGCCTATTCTCATAAAATCATATTGCTAGCAATTAAAATATGTGACATAAAAATAGGGAACAAGAAGCTGATGGCTTGACCATTTAAAAATGGCTGATTTTCTCCTGTATTCTATTAGTCACATTCTCTGTAAAAAGATATCTGGAACATTTTGCCATATCTTGGTGGACATTTCTGATTCTGGATACTGGTAAAAAAGACATGTAATTCTAACTTTTCATTACCAAACAATATGCAAATTATTCTAGATAAATATCAGTATTCGACATCTTTTTTTTTTTTTTTTTGGTGTGTGTGTATATGTGCAGTTTATCCTGTTGCTGAAGGAAATACCACGATATATGTGCAATGTTCTTCAGAAAACACTACTGCATAGCCAAGTTAGGATTCCATGTCTGAAATTTCATCCCAATTTTCCTGAAAATCGAAAGAAAAAAAATATAGATCTATTACAGAGAATATCAAACACACACGAAATTACATACATTCTTTGGCAGTTGGGGGTATAACTAGTATAAGAAAGAGATAAAGTATAAATACATTAAATTATGTATTCATGCTATTAATTTTAACGTTGATTGTCTTGCCATACAACTAGTGAACATAATGGGTTACAACAAAACCAGTGGACTTGGCAGCATTTGTATAGTATAATTCCAAAAGTTTTGTTACAATGAAAATGTTTGCAATTATATATGTACAACATATGACATTTTTTGACAGTCACATTAAAAGGTAAGCACTCCTGAAATCCAGGAGGCTTTAACCATGGAAAAAAAGTATTAAAAAATCCTAAATGGGGAAATTGCACTTAGCTTCCCGTTGGTTCTTTTAGTCTTTTTATTCAAAAATAATTTCTACACCATATTTCAAAGACATTAAAAATAGGAAATGCAACTGTGATTGGAGGAAGCTTTGTATTTTTATATACGTGACCATGTTCCCATGTATGAGGAACATTCACTGAATTTAGTCAAGGCTATTTAATAGATCAACTATTGCCCTTTGACTGAGGGTACCAGTGTGCTAATTCCCTCATCACATTTCTCCTTGAATGAGGTTGACATGGATCAGAAAATCAGATGCATGAGGCTGGCAGGGGATCCTGGGAGAGGCACTTTGAGACAACCAGTGTTCAATAATAGAAGGGACAGGCAGCTTATATCTGCAATTTGGCCAATTACACTGTTTACAGCACATGCTCACACACGCCACTTCCACATTTTGCTCTTGATAAGATTTCACTGTCCACATAAAGGGAAACTTGCAAGGCTATGGCAAAAGCAATGGGGAGTGGTGAACATCAAGATCTTGCAAGAGACAGTCATTACATACCAAGTCAATTCTGACTACTGAATTTTGTGCTCGTCGGTTTGTCACGACTCATTTAGTCTAAAATTTCACTTAGTCATTACCCGAGCTCAGTTCTTTGTTGTCCTATCTCATTTTAGGTGATTTGGAGATATATATGTCACGAGAAAAAGGGATAGTAAATCTACCATATACTGTAGTCTATCACTTGCCCAAACAGGTATATTTTGAAAATCATTTTGTCCTATCTCCTATGGAGATAAAGCAACAGAGAACTGAGCTCAAGATTACAAGCTGTGGATAAAACATCAAGCCATGGAAAGACTGGCCCAACAAGAGTAGATCTATATCCCTTGCAATCTGCACAGACATGACGCCCATATCTATTCATAACTAAGGAAATAATTATCTCACGTGTCAAGTATACAAATGTACATCAGCTACTCACGTCTGATTCTAGGGCAGGGCCATCTATGATCATACTGTCGGAATCTTCTGAATCTGATTCTGGAAAGAAAAGAAACCCATACGACATTCATCATCAACCATAACAGAGCATTGAAAAAGTTGATAAAATATCTTCATAGCTCATTAAAATACATGCATTTCAGATTCTATGAATTGCATGCAATAGCAAAATATATAAACACCATATCTTCAATACAACTTGTTTAAATTTTTATCCAGACTATGGAGGAACAACTCATGTGAAAGATTTGATGGAAAAATTTTAATTGTCTAGTCAGGAGTCTGCCACAAAAATTGTACTGCAAAGCCTTACTTCTTTAATTAAGGCTGCAAACTTCAAGTAACTTTTTACGTTAATTAAGCTGCAAACTTTCAAGATAGCTGCTTGCTTTATTAATGCAGAAATACAGCTTTGTACATCTTCACTTGCCAAGCCTGTACATTCTACCACCACTGTGAACATGCTGGACTCCTCTGAGTCAGAGGATATTTAAAATCACATGCATCTCAAGCTAACACATTTATGTTTTGGAATGAAACAAACAGGATCTTGTACAGGATGAATAAAAACATTTAGTTCAGACATCAAACTTAACCAAGAATCAGACCGTTTTGGCATCATTGTTTTGTAATGATGTAATTGTAATCATGTTGCCATTTTAGTAACTGTTAATATGGACACTGTATCGCTATATAAATTATTTTGCTTCATATATTGTTTGAGAGATGATGATGATGTGATAATGAAGTGCGGATTAGATTTTTATTGAACACAATATACAAATGTTGACCAGAGAGGCAGACAGTGACAGAAAATGTGAACATATAGAAGACATCTTGAGAGAGGAAGAAGGAAAATTAAAAAGACTGATCAAAAAGCAAGGACGTCAAATTAATGTCGCAAAAAAGTCGGAAAATTCCAAATTATTATAACTCGGATTCAGTATAGATAAACTGTGAATTCAGTATAGATCTAGTCAGCAGTTGGTACAGTAGGAAAGTTGACGACGACCAAAAGTCGGAATTCCAACTGAGGTCGGAAGTTTGACACCCCTGAAAAAGACGGACATATGACAAGAGACATATTTCTTTCCACAATAATTAATGCTAGGTATGTGACAAACAATATATGGAAATTAAATAATGTCATAGACTGAAGTCTCACCATCTTGATACATTAAAAGAGGCTCCGAGGAAGCTTCTTCTTCTTCCCCTTCTGGAGACCGGCTCTGAAAAATTTAGCAAAATCATTAAAACATGACATCTTATTATAATTTTGAGCTTCTATGAAGTCTTTATTGCTACAGACCGCTACAATGAACTCAATATGAGCCACAAATAATTTCTTTTACATAATAATAATACCCCAGCAAATTTTAATAATGTAATCAGTAGATCTCTGATTACATCTCATGAAAATTACTAGCCATAAATTTCAAACACACAGAACTCAAGCAAAAATAGTTTAATTATGAATTCCATATTGCAAATTGCTGTATTGCTTGTGAATAGATCAAACACACCTTTCTTTTTGCAAATAACTGAAATCTCTCAATGCTAACAATTTTAATAATATTGCACAAGGCATGGAACATCACTTGTACAAGGCATGGAACATCAATTGCAGTTTTACACAGGAAGTGCTAATGCTGGACAGAGACTCCAAATACAAAGACTATCACACAGCATGTTCGACCAATTTCTGTCCCCATAAGGCTCACTATGTATTCCTTCTTGCTCTAAAAGAACCAACAGCTAAATAACATAGCAGACAAACATATGTCATTGTCATATCAAAGACTGTTAAGGGTTTGAAGTATATTTTTAAACTGAGAACAAAAAATGATATACACAAATTTTCAAAAATGATGAAATGACTCACTCCTTGTTTCACCAAATCCAATCGTCCCTTCAACTGAAGCATTTTTGGGTAGAACTTTTGTCGAGATATCAATGTCTGATAAAGTTTACTCATTGTGTTGATAATTTCTGGTACCTGTGAAAGGAAAAAAAAATATTATGGCAACAGCACTCAATATAATATTGATGACTAACTCACTTGTTCACAAACTCTAAAGCACATGAGAAAAAGCTGAAAAACAGACAGAGCAGGGCAAAAATTAAAATGCCTTCTGATGGTTTTGAGTGCTGTTGTTTTGTGCAAAAATATAATAAGTGTACATATGATTTAGAAGATTTAATATCTTGTACTGAATTTCCCCAAGGTCACTTGTTTTAACAGGTCACAACAAATTACATACATGGCTGCCAACATTAAAAACACCACAGAATTTACATTTAACTCCAAGATCTGCAAAAAAGTACAGTAGAATCTGCTTACAGTCAACCCCTCAGGACTGAGAAAAACTGTAGACTTTAAGCAGGGTTAATTTTATCCAGTTTCCACAAATCAATCCCTGGTAAATACATGGAGTCAAAATAATTATGTATTTGCATATTTAATGGGTTATGCCCCTTCGATACATTCTGATCATGCAGTTGCTGATAAAAGCTTGATTAGCCCCGGCGAATATTGAATGTAGGAATGAACATGCGTTGGCAAAGAAAACAGAGTATAGGCAGTCTTCTAGTTTTCTAAGTTTTTTCTTGAAATATGCATAAAGGTGCTTGAAATAATCTATAATCAGTCAACAATGAATCTGTAACAGTCTCGCTTGTTCAGCTCACAGTATACTTACTGACCATCACTTAAGAACTTTAAAAGAGTTACAATGGAACTAGGATATTAAGAAATTGAAGGGACCAGGATTTTTATTTCTTAATATCAGACAGAGACCATAAAACAATGGGGACGATCCATACATTGACTCATCTTTACTATTGATTCTTTTCCCTGATAAGCGGCCCATTACAAAGCCTGCGCATGGGTTTTGCATGGAAAATGTTTAAAAATAACATTCTTTTTTGTTTTTAATGTACTATTGAAACTGGTAGGCTACTGAGCGATATGTTTTACTCTGCAGTGAATGTTAGTGAAGTGTGTAGCAATAAACACAGTTTAATTGTCGGCCTCTCCAGGACCATTGTCTGCATATGTTAGATCTCGATCTATGATATCGTAGAATGTTTCTTAACATGGTAAAGATTATTCCTTGTCTCCCCCACCCTGTAAAACCGCTTTGCTTTCACTTGCGTGGACAAAGAAACACCACCCCTACCCCAGGTTGTTTTACCTGGGCCTAGCCTTTTGAATAAGTATCACGCAAATGTTGTCACACCTTTAACCATTAGTCTGTAATCAGAGCTGGCGGGCATAGTCAGGAATGGATGAACATACAAAAAGCTGGCGGCACGCTCAGTTTAACCCTCTTCGGAGTGCTGACACATGGTTTCACTTGTCACCTCCAGACCTTTGTCTTAGTGTGTTACAATTTGGCAAGACATTTCTTAACACCTTAAGGATTACTCTTCTTTGTGTCCCCCACTCTACACGCCCTGCCCAAATCGCTTTAATTTCACCTGCATGGACAAAGAAACATCGTCCCCACCCAATGTTGACTTACCTGGGCCCTAGCCTATTTGCATAAGTAACATGTATACATTGTCTTGCCTTTAGACACTAGTATGTAATCGGCACAGGCGGCCATTATTAAGAGCAAACAAAAAGCTGGTCGTGAGATTATACTTTGCATAACCATTTTCGGCACGCCGCCATGTGGTTTTACTGGTCACTTTCAGGGAAAATTATTTCTCTATAAGCGAGATTGGGGGGATTGGCATTTCGCAACTTCTGAGATTTTATTAGAAGAAAGAAGAAAGAAATAAAACGGGACTGTAGATTCTTTTCTTCATAACCGAGATTTCGCAAAATCCGATTTTGTAATATCCGAGTTCCACTGTCCAGAAAAGCAGGGAGTTTCCCCCATTTTCACTTAGGCCGCCCATAACTTGCACCTCAGTTCCCAGAAACTTTTGTGATATTTTAGCAATTCAGTTTTCTTTCCAAAGTAATATAAATTTATGTAATAGTTTGATTCCTTCACAGAATTTTCTGTCCCGTTTCCAAAACCACCTCAAAATCCATCATCTGACCAAAGGTAAATTTGATTGATAGAAGGCAGGCAAATTTTTTTTCACATCAAAACATTTTCACAACCTTACAAACATCGACAATCTCAAATCCTCATCTATAACTACTGCACAAGAAAATAAAATTTTATGACTGACAAAGGAATAAAAAAAATTCTGCTATCTTCTTAATTATAAAGATTGGAGAGACTGATAACTTACCGATAAAATATATGAAGTATGACAGGAAATAAGTGCAGAGGTCCACCTGCTCAAGTTGCAAGCACTATAAGAAAAAACAAACATCACGTAAACACAATTATAAATGCTGAATTTTAACAATACTAACTCTGTAACATTATTTTATTCTCTAGTATTCTAGATTTGAAATCTAGCAATTTGGTGTGATACGCAAATGAGACAATGACATTCTCCCTTCCATCAGCGCATATCACTTTGCTCTAAGCATTTTACCAAAGTTTTCTTCAAACTTATTCAATGACCACTACAATCACATCACATCACATCACATCTCCCGTAGTCTTGTCGACCGTCGGGGCACCGCTGCTGATCTGGCCATCATCCCCCTCCACTCCTC
>JBCAUA010396511.1:0-18154 GCA_038406235.1 Peronia verruculata | reverse complement strand
AAAATTCCGTAATTGGAAAATATGTCGATATATAAAAATGTCGATAAAGTGGCTGTCGATATAAGTGGATTACACTGTATATGATGATAAAATTGTTCGAGAAATCTATGTTGAGAGTTCGAGAAATACATGTTAATAATACAAAGAAAACATAGGAATCTAAAAAGGGAAGACATTTCCATAAATTCAAGATTTCTATGTCCAACTGTATTAATAAGCCAGTCTAATGCCCATTCTCTTTAGCCAAAAATTGAAGTTTCATTCAGTGATTTACTCAATGGAATTTTTTAAACTGTAATTGATCTCCAATGAATATCAGTTTGCAGAGATGGGGATGAAAGCAGGATGATGTGTGTATGAGAGCAAGCTGCCAATTTTTATACTTTTGAATGCTGAGTGATACAGATGCTGAGGCAGGATGCCGATTTGTTTACATTGATTTGCTTGCCTGATCTGTTTAATCATCCCTCTGCCAAGTCATTTCTGATACTCTAGTATAAGTTACAAAGTCTGACAAGGCAATGGTTGTATTGAGTGTTGGACAGCCGTAGCGAAAACCAGTGGGCAGGGTAACTCAAGCCTCCTGCATCCTCGTACTCCCAATAAAATGACATTTCACCATTGAATTTGTACTCAAGGAAATCATCGTTTGGTAGCAGATAGTAGGCCTACAAGTACATGGGAGATAGCTCATATTGCTAGCTGAATTTGTTTTTTCACTTACGGTTTTCCCTTACTAAGCGTGCTTGTATGCGGAGTGAGCATGCTTACATGCATATAAATTATATACATGTAGTAAAAAATCCGTCATGGGACCAAAGCGTGCATATGAGCCAAGTGTGCTTGTATTCGGAGTGTTTATATCGGGAGACTACTGTAGCTACTAGTATTTATCAACAAAAATCAGTAGCCTTATTTAACATTGTAGATGTATTTAAATAACATATTACATCTTGACCATTAGTAATTGTATATAAGAGCAGCCGTGATTATTAAGGAATATTTATCGCTATTCCCAATGTATATATATAATATACATGTATATAGTATTTAAACTTGCATTCATTGCAAGAAGGTTCTGTTTTTTGTTTCTCGTTTCAAGAATGGCTACCACATTAAAAAGGCCGTTCTTCAAAGTGGACAGTAATATGATGTTCAGTTTTAAATTTTGAAAATTGGCCCGCTCATTTAGTTTGTAGTGTTTTGTAAATTTATATTACTAATCATACATGTCTAATTCAGAGTGCAAATGGCAGTGATTATTACATTAAAACGTGAATTAATGGTGTTTGATACAATTTTCATTTTTCTAGTCTTGTACATGTAAATCATACATGTGTTTAATCCGAAACGTGCATTCACAAGTACTGAAGTGAATAATCATTCCAAGGATTTATTCTTATGTACCTGTATGGATTCTCTTGTTGCTTATTATCGATGTTTTTTTTTGTTTTTTTTCGATCACTTAATCCGAGTTTGTCAAGCTCATGTCAAATAAATTGTTCCAGTAGTTTTGTTTTAAATGATAGATTCTTTCATGTCCTCTCATAGTCCACTCATTGTGGATATTTTATCTCGTTGACCAAAGTTACAAATGTTTTTCATCTGTGTCCAGTCTAACACATCTGAACTCATTTTCAAGCACCTCATTGTTTCATGTTTTGGCACATACTTTAGCATTTGGTTTTGCCAATCCAACTGCTGATTATAAAAATAATAAATTGTGATGTAATATTTTTAATAGCAAACCATGTGTCTACTCATCATTTTTTGGCTTGGCTGCATAAAGGCAATTGTTATAAAATTATTATTATTTTTTTTCTCTGGAAATAGAATATCAAATGTTTTGCGCCCAGGGCAAATGAACTGCAAGTCACGCTGGGTGAGCTCAAGTCACAGCCTTTTTTAACCATTTTCTATTTTCTGACTATGACACCAAAATATTTTTTTTTTTTTTTCAGACTAAAACAAAAAAGGTTAAACTGACGTATTGTGAAAAAAAAAAAAAAAATTTAGTATCTTGGTTAGAAAGTAGCTAAAAACGACCAAAAACAGCTGTTTACGTTCGTTGCCTGATGCGACTTCCGACTCATTTACCCAGGCGCAAGTCAAATGTAATTGCTTTTTGTCATTACATGAAGGAAAAATAAGTTAATGAATAAAAACAGCGGCTTCAAAAAAAGGTGAATGCCTTGGCAAGATTTTCATCTGAAAACAGCAAGTTTCACAACACTGATAACAGTTTCATATAAAAAAAAAAAAAAAATAGTTTGCACATTTCTTTTATTAAAATGAAGACTTCCCTTTTCTTTCTATGCCTTGTATAAAGGGACAACTGAACACTGAAACATTTTTGCTTCAATATCTACACTGTACAAACAAAAAATTCAGACCTTTTTGTCCAAATATATGTGCAATACAATAACCAACATTTTACCTTATCAACATTCCAAATAAGAATGGTTACTTTTTCACAAGTAAGATGACTGCTATTCACATGGTGACCAGACTCACTTGGGGGGGGGGGGGGTCTTTGACCCTAGGTCACCTCTCTGTGTGCATGTAGATTAATTGGCCCATTTGTCTGATTCAGAAAAAACAACTTTAAAATCGACATTCTGATGCAAAACTGCCTAATCCTTGAATCAAGGTAACAACAACTGGCAAACATACACAAATTAAAACTTAAGGCTAATTAAGATACGGGGGGATAAACATGAACTAAAATTTATGGCTCACCAAGGCTTGAAAGATAAAAAGCCTTTCCTTTCCTGGCATGAACAAAATAGATCTAGCTGTACAACTCACTGTCAGTGTGCCTCTCTTTAAAAAAAGAAAATGTCAAGACCACTGTCAGTGTATCTTTCTTTAACAAAAATAAAAAAATGTTATCACTACACACTCTCAACAAAACAAATGACCCTGAAAAGTAACAACACATGCTCAAGATAAGTCAATCTGTAGATGCCAATCTCGACTGCAACTGAGCCTCTGTTTTTTTCAGCTCTGCTAGTTCCTTTTTCAGTGCCATGATCTGATCCTTGTGCCATTCCTCTTCTTCAATCACAATCATGTGTCGGATATCCTGGGAGCAAACAAAACAAATTTATGATTATAACATATTGACGGGATATGCTTTTCCAGGAAAACTCTCCACAATTGTTAGAGTGAAGGCAGGATTTTTTAAGATGGGATTTATTATTATTATTAGTTTTTTTTTTCTTTTCTCCTCCTTTTCAAAAGTGAAGACACAAGTTTTTAAGACAGGATTTTTATTATTATTTTATACAGGATTCTTTTTTTTTTTTTCCGAAATAACTTCCATCAGGAGGTTGAAAGACGTACATATATATATAGAATGTAACGTAACAATCATTAAAGGAGCCCATGACTCTCATGGGAGATTATATAAATCAAGGTCAGACTGATTCTGCCCTGTGACTCAAAGTGTATAGCAAGCCTACGCACTTTGATGAAGGTATTTTGGATGATTAAATTGAATGTTACTCAAAGAAAATGTGTTTGTGTTTTGAACATGTCATGCTATCGAACGTACAATTTTGATTAAATACTCATGCAGTTTTACTATTCAATTATTATCGCCTTTTTAGAATACCATCTAACACTACTAACAGTAATTATTTTTCAGCTCTATGTTAGCAGAAACACAGATCTTTATGAGACAATATTGTGTCCCAACTTTCATATGGATAGATTCACTAATTTTCAAGTCCATAAGCCTTTTGTGGGTTCTGTTGCAGATATATAGTACAGATGTCATAAAAATTATGACGGAAAAAAATCTGAAATTCTACCAAACCATACAAGCTCACATTCATAACTCTCCAAAAATATTATAAAACACTTTTCAGATACTGCTGGTTTTGTCATGAAAAATTTTCCAAAACTTCACCTGAACAAAGAACAAATTCCAGATAATTTGAAAAATTTGACATCAAATTCACAAACTTTCAATGCAGATTAAACATGAGACATTCATAAAGAGTTTCTTTCACTATCAAAGCATTCATTTCATCAATTCTAGAATCTTTTCACGAGGAGGGATCTATATCATCAATACTTGTTATATGTTGTTTGAAAAAAAAAAAAAAACTATACATGAAGTCAATTGCCATTTGTGACTTACCTTTGGGCCTAAAGGCACAGTCTTTGCCCCCATTCTGTAGTAACAATGCCCACTATTACAACAATACAGCACTCTTGGAACTGGCTTACAGACTATCTCTGTGGATAAAATCACTAAATTACAGCATCCATCCCACTCTTATTATGTTTTCATAACTGCCTCAAGACATTTTAACTCTTTGCCTACTTTGAGCCAGACAATCTGGCTCTGGTCACAGGTAGACCTCAAGCTGGAAAATTCGCCTTGTTAAAAACACATATTTAACAGATCAAATATTTCCAAGTTATTAATGGAAGCAAATGGGTTTACTTCTCATTCTCAGTCACCAGAGAAGAGTGTCAAGTTTTGAAATCTTATCTGATCGAGTGAAATCTGTGCCATGAAAGTGATTTTTTATTATTTTTTTTGAAGAGGTGGAGTTTATTTACATTTGCCATAGGGACAGGGCCTCTAAAAATGTTCACCAAAGCCTGTGTACCCTGGAAAAGTGCTAGATTTGTTTGAAATGAGGATTTACCATCAGGCAGTGAACGCAGTGTCACTAGATCTAGATCTTCAAACTATAAGTTGAAAAATATTTAAAATACTTTAATAAGTTTCTTATCATTTTTCTTCTCCTACACAGCATAAATACTTCCTTAAATATTTCTTTCATCTTGTACTATTCCTCCCGTTCTATTTGATACCTATTTTGCAAGGTTTATTTGCTGTTGGCTGTGGTAGGAATTGAGTTCTGTAGTGAAGGTATGGTCAGAAATTGGGTCTTGAAATTGGACATGTCTAGAGGTGACCAGTTATGGGAATAGGGTTTAGTAGGCAAACACTCAAACAGTTAATCATTATGCAGTTCACAAGTTAGAGAAATATGTTCGCTACTTCAAAAAAGCTGTGCTGATGCTGAATCAAAAACTTTGAAACGGCTGATTCTTCATATCAAGATGCCTGTTCAATAAAATAGGCAAGAATGATATTTATCTTATCTAAGGAAATGCACAAAACAAAAAAAAAAAAGCCATGATTTTGAGTGCTTTGTACAAGTGAAATCTATATTTTGTGTAAGTTTTCTAAAGGGGATGGTAAAATTTTAAGTTCATACATGTAATTGGATCTTACCTACAACATATCGTCCATCACATAGGGCAGTCTTTTGCCCACCATCCTCTGTCATGATCAGCTCTACAACTGGTATGAATCTCACATGAAACTGAGAGTGAAACACTGATGGGACAAGGCGGGTCATCATAATTTGATCAATGCCAAGCCGCAGTTCATCTCGAGTTTCATGAGAGAGTATTTGTCCCTGAACTTCACCATTTTCTTCAATACCAAGATATATCTTTCCCTCATGACCTAAAACAGAGAAAGAAAGAAAATTAGATATGCATATTAGAACAATCTCACAGCTTCATTTTGAAATTCATTTAATGTCTGTAACATATTTTAATCTAAACTTAAGTATTTTACACTTAATTCCACATCATACTGTCCACTTGAGAGAAACGCGCAGTTCTAGATGTGCAGTAAAATGGGGACAGGGGTGGAGAGAACAGGTAGATAAAGGAGTGGAAGTGATGGTTGATGTATAACTGCATAATCAGGCCACGTTGTGGACTAACCCGTAACTATTTCTTTGTTTGACAAGTGGGACAGCACCTGTGATTGGCTTTGTGGATAAGGAAGAGTAAGTTTAGCCTCCAGACTGGTCAGCTGTTCTGCTACTTCGGTTGGTCTGTAAACATTCGAGTCACTCGTGCCATTATCCACGGGGTAACAAAGGAAATTCATGATTACAACAATGCTACGATTATGTGAAAACTCACACGGCATTTAGGCGTTGGGCAGTATTGATGTAATTATACGTTAAAAAAGATCAGGAATTGCTATATCTAATTATAAACACAGGGAAGAAGGCTGTACACTTGTATCGCACAGATAAATCTTCACTGACTGTAGCAATCAACTAATCATAGTAGTGAGGACAATCAGTAGTCAGATGGGTTGTGTAAGTTTTCAATCCCCTTAAGAACCCGTTCGCCTAAGAGCTCGCTTTTTTTGTCTCCTGACGACCAGGTTCTTAGGTGGAGACCATTGTATTTCAAATTATGTGAACAATTATACAGTCTGACAACTTTGCTCTCAACTACCAAATTCAACTGATAGAAAATATTTCAGGATAGACTGATACCATCCCGCAAAATACCTCTCCAAATAAAAAAAAAACAATGTCGGAGGCAATGCTAGTTTCATGACTGATGCACGAATTGCCCTCAGTTATCCTTTGCATTATTAGTAAAAAATACAAAAATCACAGCATACCGGCCAGGCATCATGAAGGTAAAGGAATCTTTTGGTCAACAAAGCAGAGTACTGCACAGGGATGTCAGACTGTTTCCACAAAAAAGTCGGAAAATTTCTTTGACCCCCCTCCCCCCCCCCAAACCATGGTGCTGTCCAGTTACGTAAGAGCAAGACACTTTTTTAAAAAATTGGGAGTTTTCAAATTAGTTTTCATTGTTTTGAGAGAAGTTTGCAACTTTTCACAAGAACCTGGTATGGGACTATAAAATAATATAGATCTAACATGTTGAAATTCTAAGAACTAAAATGATCCCATAGGCAGTGCCCTCACCATAATCAAAAAGCGTAATTAAATTCGATCTAGATCTAGAACGGAATCTCTATTGAGATTCTAGATCTAGACCGCGAACAGCTGCCCTCTTACACTACTTTTTCCAAGATCATGGGCACATTATTTGTTGTCAGTACTTTGAGGTGCTGATTTTTAATCAACAACGCGACTGCATGTTGTCGCATGTGAGGAATTAAGCGCTACAAACTTCGATCTCGATCTTCAAACAGTCGTGGACCAGTCCGACTATTGACTATCGTCCGAGGTACGAGGATAACTTTGTCGTACTTCTGGTTTTCACTGTCATTGAAGGAAATTTGTATTGCAAATTATTATAAAACCGGGATTGTCTCATGGATCCAGTAAAAGTCAGCAGTTGATCAGCCAAAAGAAGGCAAGTCGGCGACGACCAAAAAGTCGGAATTCTGACTAAAGTCGGAAGTTTGACATCCCTGACTGCACATTAACCACAGTGTCACATTTTGGCTTGAATCGGGACTTTTTGTTCAGACAATAAATCTCCTCCCACAGCGCGCCTGACGTGGGGTTAATAGTGGTCGTGATAGCATTTCGCGGTCATATTGCCCTTATTAACCCATTCAGTACTGCAATGCCCGCTACTGATTCAGTACCGCAACGCCCACTAATGCCCACTATGTATTGCCTTTACTTTCATTTTCTTTATAAACGGATATCTGACCCTAAGTACAAGATCTCACGGGAACATGGTTGAGTCCTCAAGGGAAGTCACTGCCAAATTCGCCATATTAGAACGATGTGTTTGATAGCTACGATCGTTTAAACTTTGCACTAAATTTCTTAAACAGTCTGACAAACGGAGGGTGCAGGACCATCACATTATGATGAAGTCAGTAGATGTGCCACAGTGGTCTAATTAAGTCTAAAGGACCAGTGCATATGAATCATCCAGAAGTTCTCCCACTTGTACATGTAAACCATTATCATGCCAGTGCATGTATTTTACGCTTTACTTAAAATCCTAATAATATGACCAGCTGTCTAAGGATACAAATATTCAATGACAAAGATGCTATATGGTTTGAAAAATTTTTTTAAAAATGTTAGGTTTATGTAATGAAATTTGACACTTTATATATTAGATACTTACCACTGTTCAGCATACCACACACAATAACGGAGACAGATTCTGCACTAAGTTTTGTGGTCTGGTAAAGCTCATGCCTGGAATCTGCTCTGAATGCCACAATGGAACCTACGGAGGAAAGATTTTTTTAAGCAAAAGGAGAAGGAATGATGTAAATGTGCTAATCATTTTTATAACAACATCACTAATATCTTTTTAAAGACATGTTTTCATTTTCATGGTAGAAACACAATTAACTCCTTAACTGTAACTGATTCAAATATATCACAGTGATCAACTAAGTTCCTAGATATAAAATCTTTACCAGTTCATGACATGAACACAACTGATGAAAAATTATATAAACCTTACATTCTAAAAACACTATACTGACAGCCAAATGGCACACTCAATGAGCCATAATCACAGACCATGGAAATTATGAAATATAACTTTTTCCTTTTTTTCTTTCAAACCAGTTTTGAGTCAATGCGACCTGCCAGTAATATATGTTCAATTGAAACCAAATACCAGTACCTCTGGCTTATGTAACTAATTGCCTCTTCCCTCAAACAGAAACAGTGGAAAACTGATGTGTCAATGTTGGTGGGGGAGGAAAAATAAGATTGACTCATCCCTAGGTTCGACTCTTCCATTGTCACTAAAGAATATAAAACTAAAATTGGCACTACATTTTTGGAATGACTTATTATTGTCAGGTATTATAATGGTTACTTTCCCTTACAAATTCTTTCATCGAGCATCATACTTGACCTCTTCCATTCATTTTTAGGGAGATCTACCTGCTTCTGGTTGAATTTTCATATAATACATGTATGTCATCGGCCATTTAAGTTTCAATTTCATGTATACTGACGATGTCCACCACCTTCAACCTGCCTCTAAACATTCATTTTCAACACTGCATGCAGTTTTGTCACCCTCTAACACAACTTCATCTCATGAAACACTGTACTTGCATTATGCTCTATACTAGATCTCTTCAAGATGACAAACATTACATGTGATGACTCTATCTGTGGATGGGGTGGAGAGGGCACAGTATCTCGCTGTTCTCATCTTGACTGCAATGGCTTAGTGTAAGTGTAACTAGGGCTAACTAGCCATATCACAAGTAAAAATATAAATTAAAAAAAAAAAAAGAAAAAGGGGGGGGCGGGGGGTTGTTACAACTTGCCACCTGCTAGTCCTGCGAGCAGGTTCGCCACAATGAGAGGAACAAAAGCCAATTCCCGGGGTTTTCTCGAAGTAATGTCCATGTGTAAACTACAGTGCAGCCAGAGAATTTCCCACATCAAAAATGACCGCTGACGCTACATTTCCTACCCTCTTACACAAATTTGCATCAGACGTTTGCAGCAAAGGAGGGGGATGTGTGGTGTGAGTACGAAACATCTGCGGCTAGACTGGGAAGTCATGGACAAGGTGTGAAAAGGAGGAGACAATGGCTGCTTGGACTCTGAGAACATATCTGAGGAAGGGTTTAGTCCTGTTTAGTGAGTCAGTTCATAGTGCAGTAAACCCATAGTCGTGCTGTCGCATGATAGGCCGAGCATAAATGTGTTGAGATCAAGTGCCACACAAGCTGAGATTAGTTACATTGACTGGAGCATTGCTTTTTCCTTTGCTCCTAACAGGATGGAGATAGGAGAAAAAGATCAACTCATTAGTGAATACAGATGGGTTGACGTCAATTCATCAGTTTGATTTTTTTTTTTTGTAAAGTAAAGAAGCACCAAGTCCCGTTCCATGAAAAAGAGATATGAAAGTTGACCCACAAGTGTAGTTGACTGTTAAAATCTTGAAGGAAGAAAAATTGAGACCTTATTCATATTTCGCAGTAACATTTCAAGCGTGTTCCAAATGTAAAATTTGAATTTCATTTGAGCCGAGGCATGATTTGCAGTATTTGCATTGCATGTCTCTTGAAACAGAAAAACTAAAACCTGCCAAGGCATATCTAGTTTTCATTGTGTGTAAACTGCCAGGAACAGTTCAGACTGAAAAATTAATGTGCAAGTTCTACAAAGAGATATGTTTTCCTATTACTTCAGTCACATGTCAAAATGTTTCCATTGAACTCCTTTTTCATCAATAGGCAGAAATAACTTAGCCAAAGAATACATGTCGCACTGGCACGCCAAGTGTGCCTTTTTGAGGACTCAAATTACCTTTCACATAGGCATCCCTGGCATGGGATCTGCCCTCAATATCTCCATCTTCCTCTGTTCCTGGCCCTCTAATGAAAGATGCCCCAGCAGTGCCTGGAGATTAGCAGGATATGACATTGATGGCACAACATGTGATCAGTACATGGTACAATCACTGCTAAATGTTGGGAGAAAAATAATTTTGAGATGCATAACAAATGATTTGAACTTTTTTAAAAACTAGTAAAATCACATAAATGAAGAAACATGCACTAACACAAAAATGTAAACACA
The DNA here is from genome assembly GCA_038406235.1 of Peronia verruculata. NCBI lineage: Eukaryota > Metazoa > Mollusca > Gastropoda > Systellommatophora > Onchidiidae > Peronia > Peronia verruculata. Next base: position 7,808 of record JBCAUA010396511.1, on the reverse strand, counting down.
AAATAAAATATTTTTTCAAAAAGTCCAAAAATGCCTGTCTGATAGTTCAATCTACAGGCAAAAAAAAGTTATACTTTGAGCAGAAAAAAAAAAAAAAAGAAAGTTAAATTGTGGATATGAGATAGACAAAACAATACAAGAACAGTTTTCTGTACCTCACTTCACATGTATAAAACAAATATACCAATAAGGCTAACTGATTTCACATTGAACTTTTCTATAACAGGCATCAGATGGTACTGTGAAAGCATAATCATTATGACTGGGGGGGGGGGGGGGGGGGTGTTTGTCTGAGAGTGATTTATTGATTGATCAAACTTAAGACAACTTGAGCTTCAAATTCAGAATGATGAAAGTAGAGGAAAAGTGTGGATAAAAATTTTGTTTTTGTATCCGATTGCTGTGACAATAACACCATCTTGGATTTTATGTCAAGAAAATTAGTGATTCTGACAACTCCAAGGTTTCTAAAGTGTTCAACATAATCGTTTGAAATTTTGGCACAACAATGAACTAGCTCCACATGAAAAATAATATGCATTGTCCTTTGGTTATATGCCATGCAATGCTTATCAGAAATTTCTGAAATACGTGCGTTGACAGATCAGTATATTTCTCAAACTTCAGCTGCATATCTAATTATCCAATGGAAACGAATAAAATTTAGAAAAATGGATGCACGATAGTGGAACACATGCTATGAAAAATATATACTCCAAATTTCAATCAATAAAACAGCCTTAGAAAAACACAGCTTTTGAGAAAATTGCAAATGAATGTTCAAGATTTTTCTAAACAAGATTTTTTCTCTTAGTGTTCCTGACATTTTGGAGCATAAAAAGATGTTTCTTGCCCCAGATGGAATTTTTCTCATACTAGATGAGGACTCGCAGCCTCAGTGGGAGATTTTAAAATATAGCCCTGTGACTCAAAGTGTGTGGCAAGCATGCACACCTCATTGTTGGTATTTTGGCTGAATGTTACTCAAAGAAAACGTGTTTGAATATGTCATACCATCAAACGGACAATTTGGATCAAGCAGCCTCACGAGTTATTTAATTATAATTGCATTTTTAGAACAGCATCAAAGATAATAAGCTTTTTCTGAGTTTATGTACATAGAAACACAGATCCATATGCAACAATATTGTGTGCCAAATTTCATACGGATCCATTCAACAGTTTTAGAGTCCATAAGCCCATCATGGGTTTTCTTGCAGACTTATAGATAGATAAGATGAATTCAAAGTGTCTAAAAACAGTGAAAACCTGATTTTAATATTTTGATCTCAAATCCTCATTTCATTTTTCAGGATTCACACCCTCCCTCCATCCCCTTCCTTAAAAATTTCATCAGACAAATGACAACAAAATGAAGAAGAGCTTGCCTTTCAAACAGGTGGAAAGTATATCTTCATCAAAACTTCCTGCATCTGAGCATGAGCTGTCTTCATCACTGTTCTCCTGCAAGAACATTTTGTTTTGATGGATTTCATCATGTCGCATCCCAAATACAAATTACAATCGAGCACAGAAAACTTGCATATGGTAATCTCAGATTCACTGAAATGTCGAACACTGTTATCGGCCCCATTTAAAATTTCTTATGTTTTCTCTGTATTACTAAGATGCATTTCTTGAACTTTCAATATGCATTTCTCAAATTATTTCATTATCTACTGGATCTCACAGCATGAGAATGTCAGTTTAGGCCCATTTTGTGTCTGGCTCTGCTCACCCCAGGCTGTGTAATGGTAAGGCATGTGGGAGTGTTAGAGGCAGGCAGTGTTTATGGTAGATCTAAACTTGGGCTTATATGAAGATGAGTTTCCAGGAGAGGGAGGGGGTGTAGTAAGTGAGTGGGATGGTGAAAAAGGCCACACATGCTGTCTGTACCGCAAGGAATAACAATTGTCTACATGATGCGATGCATGCACAGCAACCTGAAGGGTAACATACTGTCTGAAAGACAATGGATGATGTCATGTAGATGAACTGAGGGGCAATAATTCTTAGGTTACTGTTAAGATTGGACCACATTTGTGTCTTCATGGTTATGACCCCTTAGCAGTCCTTCTATTCCCTTGTTACAAAAAAAAAGGCCATCACAGAAATCTTGAACATATTTCTGAATCTACGAGAATTTGTGTTTTGCAGCGTGTGCTAGACTGTAAACTGAAATAATAGTGTCTGTTTTTCTTAAATTTTGGATTGTTTTTTAAAGGGCTGCTGTAGGTATCATCAGAAAATAGATAACATGATAATTCTATTATCCCATTTTCATTTCCTGATAAATTATATCACCATATGAAGATATGACAGTCTTGAAATAATCGTTACTTCTAAGATTTCTAAGTCAGAAAACAGAAAAAGTACAAGAGAAATGGATATAGGCCTACTCTAAGTAAAAAGACTGAAATGTGAAATACATAGTTCAAATATATACTGAGTACATTTCACCTCATATCCAATGGCCATATAAACTGGCTGTTTTCCACGACTGGTAGACAATCTGGGAAGCTCTTGTGTTGATGACAATGATAGTCGTGATGATGATAAAGATGACGACGATGATGATGATGATGACAAACTTTCTGATAAAGCAGCTGCCCCAGCCTCATGCCTAGCAATTTCTTGTTTTCTTCTGGATGGAAAAAAAAAAAAGCACCATGCATAATCATTGGGCCATGCATCTTTTCTTTTACAAGTCAATAACTTGGGAAATTATGTAATCATTTCTTTTACAAATCAAAAACTTGGGAAATTATGTAATCTTTTCTTTTACGAGTCAATAACTTGGGAAATTGTGTAATGATGATGAAAAGAGTGGAATTGTCAGAAAACCTATTTTTGTAGTCATTTCCCTAAAAGTTGAGCTTTCTTAATGTTTAAAATATATGTATCGCTATTATTTTTTTTCCCTTTGAATTTTAAAGATAGCATGCTCATAGCATATGGCTGGGGGAAAAAAAAAATGGGATTTAAAGTTTCAGAAACAAATTTCAAGGAATTTTGGAGAAAAATAAGAATTAGCATATAACATATTGTTCCAATTTCTACACAGTGATGGACGAGTAATGATAATGAAATGGGGTGTTCGTCACTTTGCAAAAATTAGGATGAATGAGACATGACATTATGAAATCGGGTGCTTGTCAAACTGGGAGGAGTGGAGAAATCACGATTTTTCAGCAGCGAGTGAATTTTTAATGCAAATTGTTTTTGTTTTTTTGCCTAAAAAAAACAAAAAAAAAACTTATGTCCATTTCAAAAAGTATTGCTGAGTTAAATTTGCTGAAATATTTTGAGCGAAATTTCAAAATCTGTAATTTTGTACGGTGGCCTAAATGAGGAAAAATAAGGATGAACAAACTTGAGCAACAATTTTTCTCATGGTTCCAATTTCAGATAAATTTTTCACTAACTGTCTTTAATTGCCAATCTCTTGTCTTCTACTCAAGGTAAAACAAAAAGTTTTTTTTACCAATAGAGAGGAAAATGAATAGACTTCACAGTGGCACAAACAGATCTACATGCTAAAACACTTACGAGAGCCCCGATTTCATTGTGTCCTGTCTCATATCATGCTTAAGCAAATACAGTATAGCTTCCTTCAGTTTTCTCCCTCTCTTTGTCTTTAAAGAATTTCCTACTTTTTCTGTACTTTCTTGTCCTTTTTTTCTGATCTGGTGGTTCACAGAGATATCAAATTTTGTTGAAATTGGAGGTCACAGAGCAAACACAAACCAGCTATTTCATTTCATTGTATAAATATGATGATCTTGCAAGATCAAGATAAACTAAGTCCTGCGATAAACTATCTCTTTTGAATTATTGTTGTGAAAGTGCATTAAAAGAAAATGCTCGGGCTGGATTTAGGCTGATAACTACTACCACAACAATACTGAGCAACAGACATTTATACAGCCAATAGCTGAAATTCTACAGTAAGCATCTTTAAATTTTGAGGATTTTAATTTAATGGATTGGATTCAGCTGTAATGCAGTTAAAGTTGAATACAATATGCAAAAGAAAAAAAATCCCTAATCACACTGATCCAATGAAGTCCTGTTTAAAACTTTTTCAGACAAGGCTATGCAAAACAACTGCAAAAACACATTAAGAAGCAAAATTTTGTAAAACACTTGTGATATATTAGAGTCAGAGGTGAAAAGTTGAATTCTGACTTAATGCTAAAAACTGAATTTCTGAAACATGTCCAATTAAAGTCCTTTTGCTTTTAGCTTGAAATGTACAATCAAGATTTTTATGCCCTTTTCCCACACTGGCACACAAATAATGACATACAGCTGTCTACAACAGACCCTGGTGGGAAGGAAGGACGGAGGAAAGAAAGGGGGGAAAGTAGGAAGGAAAGAAAGATGGGAAGAAAGGAAAAAGCATTATGTACATTATCCTCATCAAACTGGATTCCATCTGCAAGTGATAGTATGTGATCATTACTATCTACTGGATTCCAGCTGGAGAGGGAATCTTGCTCACTTCAAAATTAGGCTTCATAGAAAAAAAAATGCATCCGTTTCTAAATTTGTAAACCAATAAGCAGTTAGATCTACTTTCTAGTTTCTGCTGATTACTTCTTCTATGGCAGCCTGGTTTCATACTGTTTTTCTGAGAGAGTAAGTCATTTTCTAGTCATGAATACATGTACTTGATAAGAACAGATTGCTATCTGGCAAAGGATTGAGGCGTTTACAACTGAAGATGTACTTGTAAATCTATATTCCTCTGATGAACATGAGCAACAATAGTTCCTATTTGCCTAAGCAAAAACCTGGAAATCCCTGGTGAGTGTTAGTACCCATCTTCTAATAACAGAACACTCACTGATGTTTGATACCGCTCCTCAACAAGATGTGAGAACAATTGTCACCAGTCCTGTGCATTTTTTGTGTTTTTTTCTATGTCAGTGATAGTGAACAATTTGGAGTGTTTGTACCTGCCTACTATACTTAAATGGGGATTTCCAGCCGTTCGCTTGGTCGGAACAAATCTATTTGACCAATATTCCATTTATGCTGACTGTGAAAGTGATAAATCAATGATGATGCCACTGAGTTTACATCTAGATCAATTACAAATCTGTCACTTTGCAGTTTATGTACATGTAAGTAATTAGTGATATTTGCGCATAAAAAGAGAAAGCAGAATAGGGCTGATATCTCAAGCGGAACACTGAAGATGGGCTAGTGCAAATTTTGGTGTTTCATTAATTTGGTTTGATTTTATATGGTGGTTTGTATGCGATTACCAATATTGTGACAGATGAATAGTTTTTTCTCAGTTTATTCTCAGGAGGGCAATTACAGGGAGAAAATATGATCATGGACTTATGCTTGAAAGGCTAAATGTCATGTATTTTCCCTTTCACAAGTCATTAAACTGAGAAATTTCTGTAATGGTGATAATTGATAGGGAGAAAAAACTACAGCCATCTCCATTAAACACTGGTGACAGAGAAACATGAAGGAGGGCTGAAAGGAATGCAGACAATGAATGAATGAATGAATGAAGGAAGGAAGGAAGGAAGGAAGGATTCTATAAAGGCATGTTTCCATGACTTCAATGTGAAGAAATATCCCTGATGAAGCATCCAAATAATAAAATATGAAAACAGAGAAACAACATTAATATAGATGCTTGAAAAAAAAAAAAAAAAAAAGAACAAGAAAAGCAGAAAAAAAAGCAAACAAAGGATAAGAGCCACCTTTCCTTGGAGAGATTTTCATTCCTAGTGCTCTGTGTTATATGGACAAAGTTACACAAAACTTGAGTGGAACTGATTCGAATATACTGGTTCTTGTAATGAAGCAGATAAGATCTCATCACAATTTCCAAACCTGCAGGAGTACATAAATTATTTTGTATTTAACATCTAGATATTTTTGTGACAAGTTAATTCTTGCATTGCCAAAAAAATGAAATTATTAAATATACTATTAACCCTCTTTACAGGAAAAATTTAGAAGAGATATAAAATTTAATACATTTTTCTTGTATATTTAACAGGCAAATCAGTCTTTGAAGTGATGATAGGTTTACCTAGAAATGGATGGGTGGATTAACCACCTGCCATCTTGAAAATTGCAAAAGATGACAATGTGAGAACACAATACATCTAAAGATGAGTGTATAAGATAACAATATTCACACAATATATCATAATATGACAAATCATTTTCAAAAGAATATAGAATCTGCAATGTAATACCAACAACTCAGACAAGAAAAACTATTAGCCAATCAAAACAGATATATAAAAGGTAAGTTTGAAACAGGTTAAAAAAGAAAAAAGGCAGAGATCCCAACACCAGTATGCTATGAAACAATCTAGCTAAACAAATTTTTATCATAAATAAAACAAGGCAAAACAAAACAATACATAAATAACTCACATTCAAAGAAATTTTTAAAAAATTTACACTGTACCTCTGAGGCTGTAAAAAAAATTTTTGGCCTCCTTAGACATATAGAGACGATTGATCAAGAACAGTAAGCAAGACATGATCAAATTCCTGTTCCTAGCTTTACTGATCTTGCCTTCGTCACTTGGTGATTTGGGACTGTTTGAGGATGTCTGTAGTTTCTTTGCTGTTTTGCTCGATCTCCCGCACGCATCTTTTTCAGTATCTGCTACTTCAAATGGGTCCTTATTTGGTAAGTTGTTATCTTGTTCATCATGTCCATATCTTTCATTTCCAGACTTCTGTAAGTCTTGACCCGGAGACAGGGAAGGGGTGAGTGTGGTGCCTCCACCACCCAGCATTGAAGCATTTCCCAAGTCTTTGTCATTTTTGGGAGATCTAACAGATACGCTTTTGGGTGTTTCATGCAAATCAGAATGTGCATGGCGGTGTTTACCACTGTTTTCTGAAACGGGAGATGGATTTGACTCTCGGTTGTTAGGCGACTTAGCTTTTGGTGTCTCAGAAACACTGCCCGAGTCCAACTTTCCTTTATCAATTTTGTCATCCACAGCTCTTTGTACACACTTGCTGAGGGCCTCTGAGAATAGAAAATATATAGCAGTCTAAATTTAGATCTGATTTCTGCTTATCATTAAAACTTGTGGCATCAACGAATCATCTATTTTGAAGGATAGATGACAACAGAACATATAGGTAAAAGCTACAATCACAAAGCCATTTCTTTATCTGTCTCTGCAAGCAGCTAAGGCTGCAGGATGGAATGTTTGAGACCTGACAAATACAAAGTCATGCAAATGATGATAGCAAAAAAAGAAAATGATGACTGTGATGAACTGTTGTTGTCAACAACACCAGAGGGGGATGATACAACAGATGACAAACTCATTAACAAATCAAGTTAGCAGTGAAAAAATAAAAACAAATGGTTTGCCCCATGTAACTAATGTAAATACTGCTGAAAAAAAAAACAAGTAAACGAGAACAAAAAATAAAAAAATCAATGGGTCTGGCATTATTACAGAAATATTTTGCAGAAAATGCCACAAATCTAAAATAAAAAAAAAAAAAAAAGCAACATTCACTCACCTAGAGCTGCAATTATCATATTAAGCCACATGGAGCTGCACCTGCTACGTATTTTCATCAACAGGTTGGCAGCTAATCTGAGAGACTGGCTTGCAATGTCTGGATCTGGACACACCATCAAATCTGGCAGTTCCAACATGAGATCACTCTCCCGCACTAAGTTTGAAGCCATGATGTTATAGCTGTCAATGAAAATAAACGACAATTGAAAACATACCTGTTCAATAAGTATCTGTCTGAGTAATATTTTCAATGCTTGCCCGCGAGAGGGC
>JBCAUA010396291.1:0-18159 GCA_038406235.1 Peronia verruculata | reverse complement strand
CAACAACAACAACAACAACAACAACAACAACAACAACAACAACAACAACAACAACAACAACAACAACAACAAAGACAGTTCTGAAGTTCTGATTTAATATCCTAGACATCCGTAAAAAAGGTTGAACTGAAAATGAGTAGAGCAGACACATAACTGAAAAAAGTCTTGCAGAGCATTATGTAATTAATATACGTTGGATATCTGTTACTCGAAACTGAGTGTCGGCATAGGCCCATACCAGTAAGAACAGTTAAAGAGCTTAGCACTGCTGTCAAGTCGCTCAGATCTTGAAGTTCATCCTTCTCGAGAATTCTCCTACAACCTTATCATAGTTTAATGAGGCTCTTTGATGCTTTCCTGTTTTCAAACTGAAATATTTTAAATTGGTGATAACATTTTTTGCAATTTAAAGTAAAATATGCACGAGTCAAGCTTTCATTCGCATCACTGATTCACCACCTTTTACGGGTTTTATCAATACATTGGCAGATTGTCGTCTTAGATAATGTCTTTGGCAGCCAGCTCAAAAGTTGTCCTATAACATTGAAAAATTAAATACGGCAGCACTTATGACATAAAAGAATCTAGCATCCGTGATGAACAGGCAGCATAGGTCTGAACGTGGAAACTGCCTAATACTATAAGGGAGATAATTCATAAAATGTTTCTACAATATCAACTGCAAGCATTATCTACCTTCAGCCGTTCAATGTTGCTGCTAGCAGGACCGACCCAAACAAAGATGACAAGACCGCAGTCGAGAATGAAAACGTCACCGTGGTTGAGTGAGCTGACATTTCACTGCACCTGCGAAACCAACCAATCACGTCAGAAAAATGAAAAGACTGTTTTTTTTTTTGGTAAAATTAAAGCTATTTCTTTCTATATTTTGTTCGGCTAATACGATAGCAGTAGAAGAATGAGGGTGGCATGAAAAAGACTCTTTTATAAGAGCCCTTAATAAAATCAGCGTTGTAGTGTCTTGTTATTTTCTGGCTCTGAAGTTACAACTTGACCGGTTCCACATTGTCAATGGGGCCAGTAGACATAATCATATCACACAATAAGAACAATTAACAAGCAATTTTAACACAGCAATTTTAACACCAGTTGCGCCGTGATACGTGTCTCCCCCCCCCCCTTCCCAAATATCTAAATATCTATCCACCTTCTACCTACCCGCATAACACAAATATTCTACTTTCCCTTCACGTGCTTAAGGCATGTTTCGTACTTGCCTGCCTCCACCTTTTTAAAGCCAGATTTGACACCTCCTTCCAGATATATGGGCAAATTTATAGGGCATGAAATATGTGAAACCAACACGGTTTGTCTCTTATGAATAAAATCGTAGTAAATTCTCATATCTATATCATGATTCATTATACACACGCATTTAAAAATAACGTGCATAAAATAAAATAAAATGAAATAAATAAGTTAATTAAAAGCAACAGAGTTTCAAAATAAAAAGATAAAAGAAAATCAAATAAAAAGACTGCCTGGTTTTAAAAAAAAGTATTTAAAAAATAATATAATAAAAAACAATGATGAAAAAAAAAAAAAAAAAGCAAAGCTGAGAGAGTCACAAAACGTAGACGTCACCATCATCATTATCACCGAAACCAACCAACAGATTACAAACAAAGAGACAAACAAACAAACGAACAAAAATGAGTCTGTTCTAAGTGCAGAATGCATCGGGTTGAAAGCTTAAAAAAAAAAAAAAAAAGATGGGCGTTTTGTGCTTTCTCACTGTGACTCGCAAAGTAATGAAAACTAATGAAATTCTACAACGAAAATTTTTTAAAGGGTATACAGTGACTATCGTTATTGCTGAAAGATAACCTAGTTGGCAGAACAGCTTCTGCAGTTGTCCACTTTTGTGTCTCTGTGGTAGTTAGTTGTCATGCAAACACCCGACGAGTTTACTATCGTGTTTTTTACAATACTACAGCAGAAAGTAAAATAACTACTTCACAGCCATATCATTGACAGTTAAATCAATCATCCAATCATAGATATTCCTAGCAATCTAATTGGCCATGTGAAGAACACCACGGGATGTACTGAAATAAATACAATAGTCTAACGCTTGTTATTAAGCATAACACAACAAACACCCCAAATCGGAGTGCCTATTTGCAGTAGTACTGCGGAGCTCCTATTCGCAGTACTATGCAAAGGGAAGTCACTCCTTATTGGCTTATTTGCAGTACTACTGCATTTTCCATAACTTTGCTGTCGTAAAAGTGTTAGATTTATTATCCCAGAAAATGTATCATACAATAAATTAAAAACAAAAATCATAACAATAAATAATTTTTAAAAGCGATTGATCATAATCCCCGATCGGGGCTCAAATCGGCAATTTTGTGTTTCGCATTGACTGTACTACAGTCTGTAGCACCATTTTCCGAGAGCATTCTGACGTGATACCTCGTAGAATTTCATAACAAGTCAATATTGATGCACATTCATCTTAAATGTGGATCATTGATACAGACGAAACAACCACAACAAAGTCACCGACAAGCGGTGTCACTGGTGCTTTTAGTATTATAATACATCTGCATGTACTTAGATCTTCTCATTACAGTCGTGTTCTCCGTGGCCGAATGGTTAAGTGGCCGTCCTGACGATCTTGTGATCACCCTGGGAGTAGGAGGTTCGGATCTTGGAAGATTTTTTTTTTTTTAAACATTTTTATATTATATCTAGATGTATTATTTGTGTATTTTACCTCTTTTTTGTTACATTTCTGTATTTTTTAGGGGATAGTTCAAGATGTTTTCAGCCTCCTAGATCCAGAATGTAAATCTAGCTCTAAATCTAGTGTGGAATGGAAGGCAGATCTCCAACCCATGGTGGTTTTCTTTTTCTTTTTTTTTTTTTTTTCTGTTCTTTGATCATGTGTGCGTTCGTGTACTTTTAGACGCAATCCTTCTAATTTTCTTTTTTTTTTTTTTTTTGAGGATGTAGATTAGATCTAGTTGAAAGAGATGTCGAATGGAGGGATGTCAGATCTAATCTAGATCTAGATCTAATGAGACAGGCCTTAGTCCTATGGACCTCATGATCAGATTCTAAATCTTATCACAATTAGGCACATGAAAATACATGTAGATATTGTCACATGACTGCAATAAATATAGGTCCAAGGATTCACTTTAAGTTCATCTTGCTAATAATGATAACAAACGCTGAGCAAATCGTAGGTTTCATACGTAAATCAACACAACTGCACATAGGAAATACGCGGTACTGCGAAAAGCAGCTCCGCCGCGTATTCCCTATTTGCAGTACTACTGCGAATAGGCGATGGGACGCCACTCCCTATTTGCAGTACTACTGCGAATAGGGGTAGCCCACACAAATACACAGACACATACGCATACAAACATGGTTAAATGTGGTCTCATGTTTTATGGCCCACTCGGCTAAAATAGTTACTTATTTGTCTTGAGATCAGTAAATAAAGAAGAAAAACAATAGTATCAATAATAAAAGACAAGTTCATAAAGGCAATGGCCCTAACAAAAGTGATAAAAAGAACAAGGCTAGAAGCTTGCTTGATTCCATTTCTGAAGTATGATAACAAGAGTTTTGATTCGTGTTCCTGTACCTGAAAACAAAGATATAAAAGAGTGTAAAAATAAACATCTGAGTAATCCTGCGCTACTTCAGCATGATAGCAGTTACCTTACAAAAATTTAAGTGACCGAAATGACCAATTCCTTGCACGATTGTCGCCAAGATCGAAGTTAACAGGAACATCTGCAGAATAAATATTATGTGAATATCAACTGATCTATTCTGACAAGAAAGCCAGAATCTATGTTTTTTTATAACAGCGACTAGCCGTTTTATAGCAAGTTAATAATTTGAACATATCCTTTTTTTTTAAAAAATTACTGAAGTTATTAATATCTATAGATCTGCGAATCCCTCTTGTTTGCCTCACTTCCTGATAGAGTTCCGCAAGATTTCGGGAGAAACTCAACGGGATTTCCCTCCGGAAGTAAGTTTCCAACCCCAAAATGAGGCAGACATGGGGCATTCGCAGTCTCTTGACTAGGCAAGGCAAGAGTAACATGCCAAATGCTCTTAACATTAGAATTTGGCTTAAGTCATTTGACACATCAAGATGGGTAGGAATGGGCTAATGTATGCTTATGCTATATTAGCTGGCACTGTCATTTTTGCCTTTAGGGTGTCAGTCACACTCCAAAATACTATCTGGGTCCAACTCGATGCCCAGTCCCTCAGCACTTTGACACAAGTCAACACGGTTCTGTTTCTTAAAACCATTTATGTCTCGCTCAAAAATAATCTTGTAGTTCTCAAATACAAGTCCATGGTCACGACGGAATACAATAATTTCATAAGATACTGAAAACCTACCGGCAATCAAGTACATCAACACAATAACAACGAAGACGAAGTGCTAGTGTTTACAAGATTTTGTCTCATTTCGGGTTCTAATTTTAGCCTGGAATTATGTCAGTCTCGTTCCTATGTAATTATTAACACTACCCACTGCTATTATTATTTGGAGAGTATCTAGGTTCAATTGGCTATAAGTCTGTCATTCATAGAGATGAGTTTCAATCTTAAATTTCCTATCCACCGTAACGGGGCACGCCAAGAAGTGTGACAAACTTTCACGGATTGATGGAATTTTCCCAAATTTTGGGGAACTCTGGTGTAAGCTTGCTACGTGAAACACCGTTGGGTTTGTCCGAAGTCTTAGCCAAGTCTATTGAAACTGACTGTTCCACGATTCAAAACATCAAATATTCTCCTTAAGCTAATTACCTTTCATAAATTCACTATGTGGGCATCAATACCTACCAAGAAATCGACCTTGATATTTCATCAAGATGGACAGATGTGCCTTGGAAGCTCTGTCAACCACCCTCCTCCAGTCCTCACGTCTCTCAGCCACTCTCAGGGTGTCTTTCAGTTCCATGTTTATCCACTCTCGAATGTTGTCCTCCCATCTCTTCCTCTGGCTGCCTCTTCGTCTTCCTCTCCTCACAGTGCCTTGTAGGATTGTCTTTGCAAGCCCAGGTGAGCAGGTGACGTGCCCGTACCACTTCAATTTGCGTTGTCTAACCATTGTTTCACTACTCGTAGATCAAACACCTCAGTCATCTTCTTTACCATGAGAACTAACACCGGGAAAGAAAGTACTTCTGCGAGTGCTGTCTGCAGGGGTACTTCAGGGAGGACCTGTTGGAACCCCACAAACCAGAATGCCGTGAGATCGGAAAAAAATGCTATTCAGGTGGAGATGTAAGAAGAGGGCGAAAAACAAGCTAACCTTCCAAAATTACCACAAACAACTACCAGCCCCTTACATTGTCTATGCTGACTTTGAGGCTCTCACCACAGAGGCTGAGAATCCAGAACTGAATACCGAAAAAAAAAAATAAATAAAAAAAAAAAAAATAAATAAATAAAAATAAAAATACACGAATAACACAAGAGCATGAGGTTTGCAGTTACTGCTACATCGTGGTGAGGTGTGATTGACAGACAATGCCACCGGTTGAATACCGAGGTCCAAATGCAGCATGCAGGGCATTTCCTAGAAGCCCACAGAAAGAGGAGTGCAATATTAGGATGGTTTTGGACAACAGACACGAAAATAGGAATATTATATTAACGAGTGAATCTCATCAACGGTAGTGAATACACGACATTAGGTACCACTCCAGTGAGTCAGAGCTCTTTAAAGAAAGCAATTGTTGGTCACCGGACCAGAATGTCTATGTGATCCGTTAAACATTGATCATTTCATCACAAACCATACTCTGTTCACTGTGTCTTCATTGATATGCATTTTTCATGTTTGTTTACTTTTTCCCCCCTTTGTTTTGTCTTGTTTTTGAAATGCAAGCTTGGCATGATGCTAGCATTTTGAAGGATGAATGAGACTTAACCTGTATATGCTTGCTTTTATAGTTGGAATTTTTGTCTCAACTGGAAATTAAATCATAGAAACATTTAGATGGACCTCTGATCTATGACCCCAGAGGAAATGTCATGTTAGAGAACCTATGTTGAGTATTTGAGTGTGTTTGGCAATTGCGCGATGTACAACTGTATTTCATTTACTGAATAAAGAATACTGTTATGCTATGATAGATTACTGGTATCTGGTGGAGATAGATTATTAATCATTTGTTTTGAAGAAAGAAAAAACAATGGATCTAATCTTTAGGGAATGTCTTTTCAAAGCATTTTACACTTAGCAAGTAGTTGCGCAGTGTTTAATTTGGGACAGAATTTGAAGAATCCATGTAGACTGAAAGCTATAATATTCCTCCGTGATTAATGTTTAAATGTGGTGGTGCTGTGAGAAAATGTATTTTCATCAGATGAGTGAATTACGGTTACATGACCTAATCTAATTCTGTGATGTACTGATTATGTTGTGGATTTGCAACACAATGCCTTACCTTCCTTCAGTTTCAATGACGATAATTTGTGTAAATTCATGTATATGTCCACAGCATGCCTGGAATCTAAGAGGATTGTGTATAGATTTTCAGTCATTTAATTTGAAGCCATCCAATTTTAGAATTTGCTATTTATGAAGATTTTGAATTGTGATCCATTAATTTTTGTCAGTGTGTCAGCATTTTGTTTGTGAAATGTGTGTTTCCATTTTGTTATTCATTTGGTCACAGATATGGAATAGGGGTCCATGCACTCCATTAATTTCCATGCTTGTTTGAATACTTTAAATTAATGTTTTTCTTAACAATGAAAATGCCATTAATTTTAAAGGGTTTAGTTAGTCCTCCTGTGCTATGTATTTAAAATGCTTGTCTCTCCCTTCTTGCGGGGTGAAAGTCATGTACACATAAAACCTTAATACACTTTGAATTTTTTAGATATTGCGTTTATGTCTTTTGCTTTTTTTTAAAGTACCTTTATCAAGATTATGTTATTTTTTTTTTTTTTTTTTAACAGTTCTTTTTCTCAATCTACTTTTTGTTTCGAAACCAATTCAACCATAATTTGATATACAACATTGTCACCACAAAACCCAAAAACGAATGAAAGTGCTTTAAATGCGGTCGGTACGTTTTAGAGAAAAATTGATTTTTAGTTTGAACAAATGCGGAAATTTGAATTTTCGCTTTATGGCATTTTCAAAAATTTATAGAAATGTTTTTATCGCATGGAGAGGGCTGGAAATATGGAACGTTTTAGATATTATATTAAAGAATGCGCTCACCAAGTTTTATCAAGTTTTATAAAAATTTGGCGGACAAGGTAGATTTTAAAATCAGTCAATTCAGGGACACCAGAATCCAAGATGGCGGCGTTTCCATGGCAAGCGTATGAAAAAGTCGATTTCTTTTTTTTTTTTTTTTCCCGTTTTGCTCTAATTTGAACATGCTGATTTGATGGAAAAGATTAAAATAACGTATCTACAATTAAAAAAAAAAAAAAAAAAAATCACCTCCAGGACGCCTCCCTTCCTTAATTGATATGTTATGTACAGAATTTATTTTATATATACGACAAACAATTATTAACATATATGTCCATTTGTAAATAATAATGAGATTTATAATGTACAGCAACATGCTTATATATTATATACATGCATATAACTATATGTATTGACCAATTTTGTCTTTTAAACAATTTGGTGACATTTTAAAAACGGAGTCCGCCCGAACCAGACAGAGCCGTAGTCCTGACCCCCCTAATAGGAGGTGAGGACTGGGGAGATGAATTATGGGTGGGGGTTACCCATACTTGCCTCCCTAGCCTCATGCACCATATCCAAGTGGGGGCCAGACTATTTCCCTCCCATATTGTACTTATGGCGTGAATGAGGTATATATAATGACGGGCGAGAGCAGTAGCGGGTCAAGAGGTTTTTGTTTATAGTATCATTTCCTTTTCCAATTTGAGCCTGAGCCATATGGGACCGCGGGGGAGGGGGGGGGAGGGTAAGCCATCCTCACCCCGCTACCTCCCAGCGACCATCACTGGCTGTGATCCTCAAGCCAAAACTGTTACCTTGTGGGGGGGGGGGGGGGGGGGAGATAAACCCAAAACCCCGAATACATCGTCCTGGTGTAATTTGTTTTCTTTTCCGCGTAAGCTTGAATGTGCGAATATGACAAGTCGTGATTGGGCAGGGGTTTAACCCAGAATTAGACCCAATAAGTCGCCGGATGAAAGTAAGAAAGAATGTGAGTGTGCCTGTACCATAAAGTACATGACTTTCGGGTGAAAAGCCACTTCGCCCTTCTTCGCCCCCTATTTGGTTACAGGCCCATACTTTATTGATTGTAGTTATAACTATTAATGTATTTACTTTATATTATTAGTTCTAAGCTCTCATTTAGGGGCGGGCGGACTATAAGGGAAAAATAAAGTTAAATCAATAAAGGCCACGCGCCTCCTTTTATCTTTTGGCACTTTTAACAGGTGTCCTTGGGACGTATGGGTGTGTGTGTTCAGGGAATTGCTTAACGCTACCAACTTTGCCGCGGCCTGACATGATGAATAATAAAGGCCGAGATAATTTCCACGGAAAAGGAGATTGAAAGGCCCAATAAAACAGGACAGAATACTCTGCATTTTGTCCCCACCCTGAATGCCTTCCACCCCCCCCCCCTCCACATGTTTTTCAAATGACGGTTGATTCTTTCCTCTCCTCGGTGCAATTGAAGGGGGATAAAAACAAGAATAAAATCAGGCAACATTTCCACCAACCACTTATCTGATGCTTTCCCTTTTTACACTGAGTGAATATCCACCTAATATCCTCACCAAATGACAATAATAGTTACTCAAATTATATTTATGGCGGCCCAGTCATAGTCATTTGGGTATAATATCACACAGGCATTTTCCATATTATTAATCAGACGCACTTATACTTAATTTATACACAATATACATAATTTTGAAGGGTGTGACCCAAACGGATGAGCAATGCTACGTATGAATTGAGGTCGTGAAGTTCTTTGACTGCACGCAGGTCCGTGGTTCGTTGTTTGTAATGTCACGAAGAAAAAAAAAATATAACAGAACATAAAAGCAATCATTCTCGTTATCTCAACTTGACAGGATTTTCATCTTCGGTTTACACAGCGCACGTCCCCGACAAGCATTTATATATCATTAAACGCAAGATTCATTCTGTAAACAATACGAGAGTGCCTGTTATGATGCAGACGCAACGGCAGGCAACTATTTTCCCTACGGTGAGCAGGTAGCTACGACAAAAATAATGGGTAATTCTTCCAAATGACCAGTGTGAGTAATATCCCGTTTCAAACTTCATTCGTATGAATGACATAATGTTTGACTGAATCCCCGTACATGACAAATTGGTTTCACCGAGCAATCAGGACAGCCAGTAAAAACGCAGTTTCTGCAGATGTACGAGCTTCCCTACTGACTCTATGACAATCACAATATCAACAAGTATAACCATACCCAGCGGAACCACTGCAATGCAGTCTTGTGTCAGTAACGTGAATTCGACTCATATTCTCAAAAATCGGTTTCACAAAACATTGTAATGAGATCAGCCTGTCTCTTTTCTCCACCACCTGTCGCCCCTCCTTTCCCCACGTCCCAATCGAAAAGACCAGTGCCGCCTGAGTAATTCTGCAGTTTCAGTTGTGCTGGGGGTAAGATATATCCTACTGATGTTCTGATATCAGCCAATCTTTGAAACAACAAGAAGATGAAAAAGAAGAAAAGGGAAGAAGAAGATGAAATAAAGGATGTACAACAAGAAGAAACAGAAGAAAGAAGAGAATAAAGAAGCAGAAGAAAGCCTCACAGGCGAGATAACCTCCACCAGCAGGTTAAAAGACGTAATAACAGTTCTGGCAAGAAGATACAGTTCTGCTGCCGAGAATAGATAAAGCATGGGAGGACCAAAAGAAATTCCTGAGAGAATAAAGTATAAACGTTACGTTCTAAATACGTCTTTCAACCTCCTGATGGAGGTTATCTCGATAAAGTATAAAGAAGAGGAAGAGAAGAAAAAATTTTGACGATAATCCTAGATCGACTTTCAAAGACATTAATTTCATTTCTCAATCCAAATTACAGGAAATATTGCATTCTGTCTCTCCTTCCAACTTGTAATTAACTCTTTGAAAAATGCAACAAGTTCCTTAGGTTCTCATGATGACAGCTATACATCCGAATATAACGAACAATAGTTCAGGCTTAAAGGCAAAACAGAATGCATACTGTGCACTACACTGTGGCCCTTTGATTTAGGAGTCTTTTACCAGACTAGCCAAAATGACATGTTTAAAGCAATAGTGGCGATCCCTTTCCCTCCTGCTTACCAGCAATGTGTAAAATGGGTGGGAAGATTGTCAGAAAAGGAACGATAAAAGCAAACAGACGAGACAAATGTCCATCATGAACATATCAATGGGTTTTGCACAGCTTGTTCACACATCCATAGCACAACTACAGGTACATCCAGCTCATCATAGCCAACTCATACTCACTGAGGGCGTCACTGAGCATGTAGAAAGAAAGACGTTTCACTGCCACAGATTCAGTTCTCCTTCTTTTACGATGATCTCTGCTTTTCTTTTGTCTTCAAGCTGTAACACCACATCGCCTATGCCTGCCCCCTCTCAATCCTCCACCCTTCCGGTTTTCTATAGTTTCCATCTTCCTCTCTCCCACCTGTCTCTCTCTCTTTCTCTCTCTCTCCATTTATATTTATATCGTTATTTTCATTTTATGCGTTCCATTTTTAATACCACCATTCTGCAAACTTCGCTGATATTGACTGCCTGTCTATACCTTTGCCCTTCTCTTCTTCCTTTGCTGGTTCATAAACATGCGGTTGGGTAAAACAAAGCTGGATACACATACTGACATTTTCCTGCTGTCGACTTCGAAGAAATAGGGAATTATTATAAAACAACCGTCTCTTCCACGAAATTAGATATTTAGTCTTTATAAAAGATTATGCGTTGTTGTTGTTGTTGTTGTTGTCGTCGTTGTTGTTGTTGTCGTCGTCGTTGTTGTTGCTGTTGTTGTTATGTTGTTGTTGTTGTTCTTGTTGTTAATAAAATAAATAGCCAATAAGATTTTGTGTATAAGAAATGAAGAGAGAATTCTCTTGCCAAAGCGATTCACTGCTGAGTTGTGTCGTCTAATGCACATTTTCGGCGTTCTACACCCTCGTCAGGTTCTCAATAAGATTTTGGTTTATGATTACACTCATGGCGACTTAGCAAGCTGCGGTTAACCTTCAACCATTCTTCTATCTTGTTTTATTCCCCTCACACTTAAGTGCTCCTTTTCTAATGAACCTGTCTTCTGTCTCTACTCATATTTCTCATCCTCTCCTCTGCTCCTGTCAGTGGTGCTCTCTGAGTGATCAGTTGTAGGGATGGTGTATTCCAGATTCCTGTGCGCACAAGCACACCTGTTCTCTCTCTTACATCAACCAGAACGACGGTGACCAAAAGAAAAAAAAAAAAAGAAAAGAAAAACGAATAAGAACAAAACTGCAACAATAACATTATGAACGGCAAAATAGATGGTGGCGAAGATGACGATGGTGGCGAAATGCATGGCTTACCTGCTTTACAGGGATCTAGGTACAACTCATCAGAAGTTCCATCCCTAATCACCAACGCTTACCTTCTTTACCAACAACATCGAAGCCAAGAAAATGAACAAAAAGAGGATTAGCGCCACCATCTTCATTTCTTTCTCTCCACCGGTCAAAATCCACAGTTGCCGACCTAACGTTGCCATGATGGTGGCTTTCACTCAAGGTGTCATAAATGCACAGCTGAATCACAGAATTCAAAGTCAAGTCATGTGGGCGGTTTCAATCAAGATGTTCGTTGACACCTTAAAGAAACGGATGGTCGAGTTTGGTCAACGACAGCGTCGAGCAAGAGGAGATATAGACTGAGTCTACATACGAAATTCATTACTCACTGGGTCCTCATAAAACGCTCATTGCAAGCGCTTAGCCACCATCACTGAAGCGATAGAGACATTAACTGCGTGTGTTGTTGCCTGCCTCCGGTGAGGGAGCCGTAGAGGCATTTTCCCCCCCTATCACAACATTGTCTGCTAAGCTAGACCACGCAAGAGAGGCAGACTTTCTACAGTGTACACGTGGTGCCGACTTGGTCCGTAGACTTAAATTTGCTACTCTTTGGTACAGTGGGGTTGCCTGAAGAGAGAGAAAAATAAGGTCGCAGTTCATGCTGTTTGCCAGTACAGACACTTGGGACGGTGTGACGAGTACAAAGTAAGGTGAGTATCACCGCAAGTCATCTTATGTGGTAGGACAGCATCGATCCCTTGTTTAACCGCAGTTTCGGCAAATGGGCAGCGTGTTATTCAAACAAATGATGCTTTAGTTTTGTGTTTGGTGTGGTTGTCTTTTCCTTTCTGCCAATAAGTGATGCTCGTGCCCGGTCTATTCATAATTATGATAGTCGCAAAGATGGAATTTCTCTGGTTTTACCCTAGTTTATGTCGCATACTGCTTACGTCACCCTTCTATGATTTTAATAAATGTATTGTATCACTGCTGAGCGACTAAGATGTTTTAGGTTTGGAACAAAAATCAAGAATATTTTCAAATTTGACCTTCAAATGTTTTTTCTTGGATTTTTACCTTTCTTGGATGGATGGCATTTTTGGAGAAACTGTCGCTAGTTCAGTGACCATGATCCAGTTAGTTAGCAACAGGAAAAGATGAACCAACACTTTTTTCTTTGATACTTATTACTGTGCGTCATTCAGTAAGACTGTTTAAAATGCTTTCAAGCTATACGTCCGCTCGTTAATAGGGCTAAAATTTTCTTGTAACAAGCATGAGGCTGCGAATATTAGTGCTAACGGGTATTTGTCTATGTGTGTGTGCGTGTATGTGATGTTTCTACATTACGTTTGGAAGATGTTCTAGAACTGGAGTGAGGCATGAGCGGTATTTATTGTTTATTGGAATGCCCGTATTTTCACTCAAATGCCTGTTTTTGCCCGTGTTTGTCTAAATTAATTTCTATATGTGTCTTTCTAAACATGGGTTTCAATACGGTCGTTCAGTACAATAGCAGACAGATCAATAGCTTCAAAGTTTAGGACGACGTACTGTCTAAGGGTCGAAAGAGGTAAGGCCCCTTTTTAGGGGGTGGGGTGGGGTCCTGAAATCAGGATTTGCTTTAAAAAAAAAATCGATTTTTTTGGCTTTTGTTTGCTCTTAAAAGTTATGCCTTTTACAAGTATAAAAATTGTATAAAGAAGTTGATCTGTCCATCCTAAGGTCTTGAAATGGTCGACCGGCACATGCCAATCCTGGCTCAGTCGATGCTCGATATTCAATGATCCAATAGTTTGCTTTTTAAGGGAAATGGTGCATAAAGTCTTGATTATGATCACCGACACCAATATCGAGAGCTCCATTGCCGGGAATGAATGACACCGAAAATCAGCGAAAGTTCTAACTAGAACCTCGACAATGAAGTTCCCACGCCCTAAGTAAGAACAAGATTTGCCCCATTTCTGTGTTTCAAAGAACAAGGGTGCTCTAATTGTCACAGCAAGAGTCAAGACACTTTTATTTCTGTCCAGCGAGGAGGTTGGCCATGTATAGGTATCCCAGGACTATGAAACTACTCCACGGTAGCCCTTTAGCGATAGGGGGTGATGGGGCAAAAACTGATTGTTAAAAAATAATATGATCAGATGCCCAGTTAACAGCAAATAAGTCACAGAAATCATGGAGAGAACTTTAGAAAACGAACAGTCAATTTTGAGATTGAAAGCTCGATAATTATAACAGCTTGATTTGAGTATTTATGTCGTTGATAAGGTTTTTAATTCGTTTTTCTCAAAATGACGTTTTTCAAAACAAATAAATATGCGATCTGCATTTTTTCATTATTTCTGCCTTAATTGTCATGAAATGTGGCATGAATTCAGAACAGAAAAGAATCTTATTTCTTAGTTTCTGTGAGAAATATTTTTCGATATTTTTGAAGTTTTGAGAAAATTGAGATTTTTGCGATGAACTTTTCGAAAAATGCATGACTTTTTTGCATATCCATTTTAAACAATTATAGAAAACAAACTAGGCATTTTATCAAAATTCTAGTCTGACAAAATGTGAATTGAAAAACGTATATGGAAAATTTCAGGCAAATTGCTTTAGAAATGAGGAATCCTATTTTATAGTAAATTTACGCAATATGAGGCAGCAAAATCCAAAATGATGACCGTTGCTGTGGCAGCTGTGAATGATTGTGATATATATATATTTTTTTTCTAATGCCTTCCACTTGTTTGTGCACGCCACATCCGATCGTGATGAATAAAATGATCTTCCTCCAACGGTATTTGTGATTCATGTCAATAAAGTTACTAAGATACAACCTAATTCTACGCTCTTCCGTATGGTGGTTGTCGGTGATTTACGGTTGTTGTTAGGGGACTTACTCTTCGATGGGATGAATCTGCAAAAGGGAAATGTTTAGATAAGCTGGGATCCCTCTAATTGTACCCACTATTGCCCTGGGAATCATTACAGGACTTACCAGCAAGATCTAGATTGCAGAAAAAAAGCAGGCTTCATACAAAGATTAAAACTCAAGTCGAAACCATGAATCTTATAATGGACAGATACTTGTCAAAATCACTAAAAGATTGAGTTATATCTGAGAATACCAAATTATAATGAACAAAAAAGAACAAAGGATTGACTGTGACAAAAATTATTCTGTATATGCTCGAAAGCCTGAAAAAAGGTAAAATTCTATAACTCTAAACCTATTTGAATATTTTGTTTTATATTCTTCATCTAGTTCGCTCAAATGAGTCCTAATTTCTTTTTCGTCCATAGAACCACCACAACACCACAGAACATTTTTTTTTCTGGTACTGGTATAATACATTTTATTCGTCTACCTCTAAAGCAATAATGAAGGGAGTAAATGTTACCATGCATGTGCTAATGTTCCCTGGCAAAACCACCGCGGACTGGGTAGGTATCGTTTATATAACGTGCAGCGCAATTAAAACTGCAAAAATTTCTTTCGACTTTAAATGATGCTTTATCATATCTTTGGCGAAACTCTATAGGTACAACGGGGAGGGTTGCCAAAATTCAGTGCGCATAACGAACAAGGCAAATTTGTTGACTGCGCCATGCGGCCACGGTTCGCCAAGAATACAAAACATGGGAATTTTATCCATATTTATATATTCGAAAAAAAAAAAAAACCCACCTAAAACTAGAATGAGGTTTGGTCCAATCTACCAATTTATTTGTTTAACATACATTGACGGCAGGTAACCATCAGATAAAGGAAACTGGAAACAAACAGTAGTCCAGACCCAGCATACCTCCTCGTGTTTGTTTGTCACTCATACAAAAAGTTGTCGTTGACGGCAGGCAACAACTTTGATTTAATAAAGTTAGCCCGGTGGTGGTCCCGGCAGGCAGCAGTGGTCCAGAATCTCTATTATATGGAGAGGAGGAGGGGGTAGGATGATTTGGTCCTAGGGACCTTCTTGGTGGGACTGAAAGTCCCCAATAAAAAAGTACTCCATTCTAGACCAATTTTTTTTTTTTTTAAGATTGAAGGCTCTCAACAAAAAGTGGTCCAGAACCCCCGTTTTATGTACTACTAAAAGTGATTATGTCGACAGCAAGCATTAATTGCTCGAGGGTGAGACCAAGGTTTTTGGGCCAGGTCTAGGACTATGCGTTTCTTTACATTTCACCCCAACTAAAAATTCTCTTCAACAACAACAACAACAACAACAACAACAACAACAACAAAAAATGACCAGAAAATAGAAAGAAAAAACATCCTTGGCTATATCCCAATGCCTATGGAAACCTTGCGTGCGAGTCCTAAAATCTACGCTGTTTCCAGACTATTATCACCTATTGAAATATTTATCTCTTTCTCTTACGTTCTTAGTCTTTCTCTCCTTTTGTGGTTTCATCAGAAAAGTAACGAGGCCTTAGAGACATATCTAAATCTGGCTAATAATCAATTATCGAGTTATTTTGGTAATCTTACATTTTGCGGCGCTGGATGGAGATAACCACTCTACGATACAAGGAGTCTCAAACTTAAGTCACGGAGCAGTGGGACCCTCCCCTGTATCCTAGGGCGCAGAGACGCTGACTAAAGATTTTTTTTTTTTTTTTAAGAATTTATTGTCTTGAAATTCAGGTGTCGATGACTTCAATCCTCAGACGGGATAATTGTCTAAGTGCAGCATATAGCATTGACGTCTTCATCTCATAGACATAATTTGAGCAGTGCGACCCAGTGAAATTTCGAACTAGATCACTTTGTGTGTGTGTGTGTGTAACTTATAACGTCAGAACTCGACATCCGTGTGTTTTAAGTGTGAATAAACTGCTTATCTGAAACCGCCCAAGTGACTTGACTGTAAACTCTGTGATTCGGCTGCATATAGGATAACAACTAAAAAAACCGACAGCATGGCAACTTTTGGTCGGCAGCTGCGGATTTTGACCGGTGGAGCGAGAGAGATGAAGATGGTGGTGCTCATCCCCTTCCTGTTGACTTTCTTGGCTTCAGTGTTGCCGGTAAAGAGGGTGAGCGCTGTTGATACTGTGCCCCATAGAACTTCTGACGATTTGTTCATGGACCCCTGCAAAGCAGGTAAGACATGCCTTTACTTATCATCATCATTGTCGTCGTCATCGTTTGTTGTCGTTGATAATGTTATTATTGTTGTTTTTCTTTCCCTTGTGCTCAGTGTCGTTCTTATTGAAGTACGAGATAGTGAGCAGGTGTAAATGTGTGCACAGAAATCTGGAACAAACTATCCCTATGACTGGATGTCCCAGAAAGTATGGTTGACAGAAGCAGACATGATAGAAAGAATGAAAAATATGAACAGAGATAGAGTACAGTTCTTCAGGACAGGGGAACTTTAGTGCGAGGGGAAAAAAACAAGAGATGATTGGTTAAAGGCTGAGGGCAGTTTGCTAAATCGCCATGCATGTTAATAAAGAAAAAAAAAAATCGTCGAATAAATCTGAAATTCGTTATCTTATTATTATTTTTTTAATTTAAAGGGGAAAATGCATATTTGCTCATGAAGACGATATTTTAAATCTAATTTCATAGAAGAGAAGGCTGTTTTCTAATCCTCTAAGATCTTTTCATCGAAGTCATGAATGCTGCCACAATACAAATATGATTAAAATGTCAGTAAGGAGCATAGCTATCCAATTTCGTTTTACTCTACCTTCATGATTATGATCTTGACTATGAGCTATAGAAAGAAGAATACAAGATACAGGCAGCAATTTAAGCCGTTTTGAGAAAGGGAGATGTTGAACATGAAACGTTTAATATAGAAATAATGATAGAAATGCAGATTGAGAGAGAGAGGGGAAGATGGAAACTACAGAAGATCAGAAAGGGGGGGGGGGGGGGAGGAGACAGATGAGTTGGGGTTATTCATGAAGACGACAGAAAGCAGAAAGGATCATAGAGGGATCAGTGGCGTTGAAAGATCTTTCTTTCTAGAAGATCAGTGTCGCGTTGTTTTGATGTTCATTGTGAGTTAGTTATCCATATGTTGGATGTACCTGTAGTACTGTGCTTGTGTAAACAAGCTGTGAAGAACCCATCGAGAGGTTCATAATGGACAATTGTCTCGTTAGTTTGCTTTGTCTTGCTTTTTTTTTCTCACAGTCTTCCCACCCATTTTACACATTTTCGGTAATCAGGAGGGAAAACGTTCACCGATGTTTCTCTCACACGTGCCACTTGGCTAATCTGCCAAGACTCCCGTGTCCAAAGGCAACAATGTAGTACATTATATTCACTATTCACCCTTTTTGTCTTTAGGCCAGAACTATCCCTCTTTACATACGAATGAACAGTTGTAATCATGAATGCCTACCGGTCTTGTTGCATTTTTAGAGTTCATTACAAGATGGACGGAGAGATAGAATGCCGTCTTCCCTGGGAATAAAAATGGATTGAGAAATGAAACGGGGAAAGTCCGTCTAGGATTATGGTAATAAGTGACATTTTTCCGTCTCTTCCTCTTCTCCACTCTACTTTATTCTCTCATGAATCTCTTACGTCTTTCTTTTGTTTATCTATT
>JBCAUA010396180.1:0-18160 GCA_038406235.1 Peronia verruculata | reverse complement strand
ATCTATCTATCTATCTATCTATCTATCTATCTATCTATCTATCTATCTATCTGTCTGTCTATCTGTCTGTCTATCTGGCCCAACTCTTCAAAAATCTGCGGATCGGGTCTCTGCAAAAGATTTCCCTATCCTACCTAGAATTTGTTTTTTTTCAACCTACGCATTGAATTACCATTTATATGGATCCCCATAATAGAAAGAAAAAAAAAAAAAGAAAGAATGAAAGAATGTGAACAACAAGATAATAAATTGCTGAAGAGTGCATGAAAAGACAAAGTCTTTTGTCTAAACAAGGGATCAGAAATATGGCATCGATACGATTGCCTACAATCTCGGCAGACAGATTGACACAGCAATCAACCTCATGTCACAGTGGGAAAGGGCGGGAGAAGGGGGGGGGGAAGGTGAGAGACTATCCGCTTAGTTTAAAGGAGAACAGCCATACGCAGAACGGGTAAGATAGACAAGACACGTTCATTAATGAGGAGATAGATTCAGTGATTAACCAGGAGAGGATATAGTCATTTAGACAGAACAGGAACGCTAAACTCCCACGAAAAAGAAAGTAGAAAGGGGAGAGAAGGGAAGATAAGCCCTCCCAGGAGGCTCCATGGGCCATAACCCACTCTGATATTACTCAGTCATCCTGTCCGACCGACGACATTTCTGTCCTTGCTTAGAGCGCCAACTTTCAACCATCTCTTTGTCAGGATGTAGATAGTAAAATTGGATCTATTACTTTCATATGGTACAGCTGCTTTCTAAGAGAGCCAGAATGTAATATGTTATGGCCATTCTGAACCTCATTTCGATACTGATGTAAAGGTAGATTTACTGGCAACTATTTTTTGTTGTTGTTGTTGTTGTTTTTGGTTTTATTTATGTATCGATCCTCTTTTACCATTGAGCTCCCTTGAGTGTGGAGGGGATGCAGTTGTCTTTTCAGAGCCTTGGTGACATCTTCAGCATCTATACACTGCTGTCAACACGCAGATAAAATCTTCCCCTCCTAAATACATGGTTTTGGTCTTTATAAGCTTTTCAACCTCCTGTAGTGCTGGGTTATCTCAGCTGTCCACAACCGTGGTAAAAAAAAAAACATTACACTATTGTGTTATGTGTGATCATATTGGGTTCAAATACAGGAAAACTGCTGACTGTATGGTGTAGTTCTTGGACGATTCTAGTATAATAACTTATGGTAATTGTTTTGGCAAACTTAACACAAAGGTTGAAGGGGTGGGGCTCATTGTTAAAATCTACACAAACATTTATAGAGCCCAAAAGTTATTGTGAAAGATGCGATGAAAATGTACCAGCACACAATGAGAAAAAACATCGTGTCCATTCCGTAATAGTGAGATGAGTAGCCGTTTATTGATAGAGCATTGAAATATCTCTTTTATAAGTTGTCTCTTGACATAGCTTACGGTTAGTTTTACATTAAACCATGGAGTTTGGCTTACTCTCACATAAAGTTTAGTGATCAAACATTACAAACAAAAGGTTCTTAACCCTGTAACAAAATAAATAAATAAAAATAAATAAATAAATAAATAAATAAATAAATAAATAAATCCTAAGTGCTTAAATACTTACATAATTATGATAATAGGTAGTATTTATTTAGTGCTTATCACCGTACGGTACAGGCTCTAAGCGCTTTACAATCTATTATTACCCTGACAGACCCAAAGAATACACTCATAAATGTTCTCAGCTTCCTGGGAAGCGTACAAGGTGGCTGCCTGTGAGGCGCTCAAATCGTTATCAATCTAACAATATCGTTCACTGTCTATAGTCGGGTGCCCATTTAAAACCTGGGTGGAGTCAGGAAATGTGTGTAAATTGTCTTTCCCAAAAGGACAAAATATCGGTATCTACCAGGATTCGAACCAGGAACTTTAGATCCCGAGTATTATGGCCCAACAACGAGGCCACCGACACCACTAAAATATTTTTTGCCAAAAAAAAAAAAAATTCGTATTCAGGCATTTCTATTCTTTTGGGAATTATACCTGAAGAAAATTTAAAAGATATGAGTATCTGGAGGCAACATCTGTGAACATTATATGAGAACTTAGCAGTGTTTGATATCCAAGCTCAAAAAGTGAACGGTCTGTTTGCTTTGTCCACTAAACCGTAGGACTTACCTGTGCTTTGTGTTTTTCTTGATCTGGAATGGTGGGTAATGGACGTAGGTCTCAACAGGCATTAACATAGCTTCTATAGCTGAGACGAATAATTCTGTGTTCGTATACCAAACATTACTCACATGTTTCAGATGTCCGAGTACACAGGAGCTGATTCCTGTGTGGCTACTTAAGCAATCATTCTGGCGCAACTCACCGAGTGCAACCGTAATCATACCTGCTCTGTAATATGGAAGACAAAGAATGAATTAGGATTTCAAGCGTGAGAGGTATTGTCTGTCTGTCTGCCTACGTGTTTATTTGTCTAGTTTTCTATATGTCTGTCCATCTTCCAGCTTGTTTGTCTGTTTCTTTGTCTTCTACCTTCATCTATATTAGAAGCAAGATGCTTTCTTTCTTTTTGTTGCTGTTGTAAATGTGAAAAAACTGCTCTGGGCATTTAAACTGAAATAGCACTTCCCTCACGGAATACCGCGAACAAAGACGATTCGATCAAAGATGACAATGTCACAGAATTTCAGCATCTAAAACCATTTCATCCTGTCCCACGGAAACATTATAGACTCTAAAAAGACAGCCATCAACGATCGCAATAGCTGTCCAGTGATCAAAGAACATTTTCTATGTTTACTTGATGAGCTATGAGCGTGGCTCCTTTTACTCTGTTCAGTTCTTGAGAACACAAACAAACTCCTTTTAATTCCTCTGTCGTTTTCCAATCGATTTTAACGAAAAAGGACCAAAAGGGAAATTACACAGATTTATATTTGATAAGATGTCAACGAGTGCATATATCTTTAGAGTTTATAGCGTTTTAAGACAACTACCTTTACTCATTAGTTTGTTGGTCATTCAAAGATTCAGCGTTGTCCCATTCGTCTTTATCTATCTGCAGTAGTTGTTCCATTTTAGTCGGAATTGTTTGGCATTCATTAAAATATCTTGAATCGAAGTATTTTGAAGTCTGATCAGAACAGAGGATCAAAAGAAGCCTAGTCAAGTCGTGACCCATGTCTGTTTCTTTCCCCCTTTTTTTTTTTACACTTTTTTTTCCACTCGCTCTTTATTAAAAAATGTTTACCTTGCCTATCTTAGCAGTGAGCGTCTATGTGTGTTTGTGTGTGAGTGTTTTTGTATCTATACCTCTTCTTTTAGCTTCTGCCTGAGGACCATACGTTTGCTGGTGTGCACATGTGTGTATATGTGTGTGTAATTCAGTTGCCCTGTATGTAAAAAAGAGCTTCTTTGATCCGGTGTTTCATCAGCAAAGACAACACTGTTTGTTTGTGGCCGGGAGACATGTCTGACAATGAGGACAGGAGAGAGAAAGAGAACGGACTGGATGGACAAATATTGGATATAAACTTTGTCAAGGCTTCTCCCTGGTATTTCTCGTGTTGTTCATTTATTGATAGGGTTTTCGTCCAGGACTTTCTCCATAGTTCCCTTTCTAACTCTCCTCGTCCTATTCTCTCTCTATTACCTGGCAACATTTTGTTCGCTTTTTATAAAAAAACAAAACAAAACTGAAAACACGTTCAAATGAAATATACACAAATAACAGGCATCGTTACGGGCTTAGGTCTCTATACACTTTTCAACCTCCTGTAGGGTAGTTTTCCCTGGTGTCCTTGGCAACGTATTGTCTATCTCTTCATGTTTATCCTCTCTCTCTCTCTCTCTCTCTCTCCCTCTCTCTCTCTCAATGAACGGTCTCCTTGATCTTTCTATCGTTTCGCTGTTTCCAAGGACGACCAGTCTTATCCGGATAACTTAAATGCACGTAGTATGAGCACCAGGCGAACCTCGGCGATGTATGCCAATACTGCTCGTATGACAAGCGCGAACGACAGCTTCTTTCCTCTCCTTTCTCCTTTGTCCTCATCTTTTCCAAGTTCTTCCTTCCCCCTCACCATTGCCTTGTTTGTGCCTGTGTGTGTTTTCCTCCTTCTTTTTCTCTCCTTTTTGTGTTGTTTTGATTTTTGTTGTTGTTGTTTATCCCCTCCCTTCTTCTGGTCTTTCTTTCTCCCTTTCCCCCTTTTCTTCTTTATTTCTTACTTTTCTTTCTTGTTTTTTCTTTCTTTCTCTCTTTATTTCTTTCTGTCTCTCTTTGTGTGTTTGCTTCTTCCTTGCTTTCTTTGTCTCTGTCCTCATGATATTATCTTTTCTGTCTTTCTTATTCTCTTTTCTCATCTTTTGATCTTTCTCTCTCTCTTTCTCTCATTCTCTTTGTAACTCTCTTCTGACTCTGTATTATGTCTCTGTGTCTCTAACTTGTTTCCACCTGTCTTTGATCGTCCTTTCTAACTTCCTTCTTTCACTCACTCTCTCATTCCCACCAATCACTCACTCGGAGCCTGACAATAAAAACAACCGTCGAATACACCAGAAATACTAGGGATGAAATGGACCACCGTGACAATCGTCAAGAATCTCCTTCTTCCTCTTCTTCTGTAAAACTTTCATTCTCTCTCTCCTCATTCCTGCCTATGTCCCTAGACCTCGTATTTTCTTTGCTGTAAATGTGTTCCCTCTTTCTCTCTATCTCTCTTTCTCTGACTCTTTTTTTGTGTCACGTTTCTGTTGTTTGTTTCATACTTTTCTCGGCCACGTATGCGTCTCTCACTCCCTCCTCCTCTTTTTTCTCTCTCTCCTTCTCTCCAAGATGTTCTCTCCAATCTTTAATTCATCTACGCCTCTCTATCTCTCTGTTTTTAGGCCCATTACCGCTTGTATCTTCAATACTTGTCACTTTCTCTCCTATCTCATGTTTCTCCTAAACCCTTGGGGGGGGGGGGGCATCCTTTTATCAATCTATGTCTATCAGAATCTGCATCCATCTATCTATCAGTATATTTTCTCTCTCTGTGCCTCAGCATGTTACAATCTCTCATTCATGTTTTTTTCCTGTCTCGCACGGGTTCATCATGTTTTTCCTGTCTCGCACGGGTTCACCAGCTTTGGAACTTTTATTTTATCCGCTAGATCTCCGGTCTCTATGTCTCTCTACTGCTTGTCTTTCCCTCACAATGGTTGCTCTAACACAACTACGGCAATCAATAACGATTTCAACTATTAGTTTGTATTTCTTCTCTCTCTCTCGTTTTCTGATCTCCCTTTCCCGATCTGACGCTCTCCAATCATAATCGTTCTATTCTCCCCTCTTCTTTCTTGTTCTAAACTTGGTTTCCCTCCACTAGAAGAGGACCAACGCCTTTTGTGGGAGATCTTTAAATATAGGTCAAACGGATACGGCCCTGCGACTTAAAGTGTATGGCAAGCGTAAGCACATCAATGATGGAACTTTGGGGATGATTGAATGGCACATTACTCAAAACGTCTGTGGTGTTTTGGAACCTCTGCAAAGGTAGCCGAAATAACAATAACAAAGAGCGTCATTCTATCGAACGTACAATTCTGATCAAACACCGTCCCGAATTAACTATTCAATTGATATGCTTTTTTGAAGAATAACATTTTAATAAGCTTTTCCCGGCTTTAAGTAAGTAAAAACACAGATCTTTATACAACAACGTTGTGTACCAAATTTCATAAGAATACATGCAGCAGTTTTTGAGTCTATTAGTCCTGTACGGATTTTGTTGCAGATTTATAGTATACAGGGATATCAAATTTCCCACTTTAGAAGGAATTCCTACTTTTTGGCAGTCAGTAATTTCTCTTTTGACCCCAAATCCGGTATTATTTACCATTAACTTACTTCAGTGTTATGTGTTGCTACTACATTTCCTACTTTCTCATGTAGACATATTGACATCCCTGAGTATAGGTAAGCAGACATGAAACAAAAATCTTTCGTGTTGTTTTCCTTCCCCTATTTCTACCCTCCGTCATATTTCTTTTCCTATCATTTACCCATTCTTTCTTTGTGTATTGCCGTTGTGCTCTCTCTCTCTCTCTCTCTCTCTCTCTCTCTCGTATGGCTTCCCTTATTCCATTGTAACTTAACCCTTATGTCGAATTTCGTCTCTCTCCTTCTTTCATTCTTTCTCCCTCCACCTTAGTTTTACTAACTTTCTTTTTTTCCATATATAGATATACCCTGTACTGAAACAGTGAATAAGATCCTGGACGGTCAGTCAAATTTAAAGTTTTCTCACGGGAAAGTATTCATGTAGGGCCCTAGTCAGTGACCCATTATATTGTTTGGTAGAGGAGCTTATCTTTCATTTGGATAAAACTTCCATCTCTCCTTTTGTCACCCATTGTATCTCACTGGGACATGCCTAAATTCTATGTCAACCAAAGATTTTATTCAGTTCTCAACCGTTGCGCCCGGCAAGCCAGATCATAGAATGGAATTCCACTGATGTTATACCTTCATATGTTTTCAGCTTTAAAAAAAAGTTTGAAAATGTTCAGTACTCCAAGGTATATTAATAACATTCTATGCCTGGCGATTTTTGACATTCGTACCAAATCGCAATAACTTGTTTCCATTTCTTGAGATCCATGTCTAATAGTTCTTCAATGCAGCAGGGAGGGATGATATCACAATCTGCAGATTTTCTTGATATGCCTTGTCCATAATGTTTTCCGGATGCTCTCGCAACACTTGAATGTTACATTATATTTAGCGAGTGATTTAATGTTGGGTTTGTTGGATTTATGCAATATAACTGATTCATTTGTTAGACATTTTGTGTGTGTGTGTTTTTTTTATTAGCAGACCCAAGGACGTAGGATCTTCTCATCGTGAATGCCATCCACGTGCAATGACAGCAATTTTTGCTCGGTAAATTTCTACCTCTGCCAAACGTCTAATACCTGGCGGGAAAGATCATTTTGTTATTCTGCGTCCAAACTAAGCATAGAGTATTTTGGTCCACCACACAGCGTGAGATCAAGTCATGAAAGGTCTATACCTGTAAAACGCACCATGCGAAGATAACCATTTCTAAATCATGTTTAGAGAATTTAGATCGGCGACTCTGCGTGAAACCAGATTGTGGGTCCACGTCACCGTAACCCGACTTTGGGATCCACGACACCGATTGCGATCAGCCCTACAGAGAGCTCAGCGTCATTTGCTTTGCTTTACTTTCAGGCTTATCTTCGGTTGAAATGTAAATATATTCACAAGTGCATCAAAATATCTATGGTAGCGTCCGACACCTGCATGTCCAACACATAAGTAATCTAGAATTGCCAGAGAAAAACTCTGTCTCCCAATTTCAAAGTGACCTCGGGGCAGAATGTTAGAAGACCATCAACTCATGCGCAGGACATCTCGCGTTCCTCCACGGTGGAATAATTATTTGCAACCAACCGTTTCTTCGACACCGCATTGAAAACATACTGCATTTATTTATTTATTTATTTGTTCAGAACGCATGAGTGAATAGTTCATATTCGACTAAACACAGACCTGGAAATCCCCGTCGGAATGTTTGTACCCCCTACTAAATATAGAACACTTACTTCCTCGACATTCCAGGGGTGACATCTCATCTAAGTCTCCTTGCTCCTGTCTTCTGTACCGCTTTCTTTCTTCTCTTGTTCTCGACGTGTTAACGTAACCTACTGTGTTGGCACAATATAGCCGTGATCGTGACGAAATCCCACAGCACTAATTGAATTCAAAATGTCGGGAAAAACGCAAAGCCGGAAGTGCATCATACTTTTTCCTAAGTCATACAGTCATTAACACTACTCACTACTACTATTATTTAGAGGGCATCTAGGCCAAATAAGCTCACAGTGAAACGGTTTTGTCATACATTTTCTCCACATCGTAACAGGGTCAAACTGAAAAATGAAGCAAATTTGTTAATAGTTTGGAGTTTTTGTATCCCTGTGCTAAAAACAGACGCGGGTATTTCCAATCTTTGGCTTGGTCAGAACAAATCTATTATCCTCTTATTCGAGAGAGCGAGAAGCATGCATTGCAGATTCACATTACGTGGCTCCCAGATTTTTCCGTATGCACTGTACTTACGGGCATTGTATCTACGGGCACTATATTTATGGGCACTGTACTTACTGTACTTACGGGCACTGTGCTTACAGGAACAAGTTTCTACTGCTTAAGCAGTCAACGTGAATAGAGTATCCACCTGCTGAAAACATGAGAAAGAGGAATATTTCACTATCTGGAATGGATAGAATCAAGCTTGACACAGCTATCGTGGAAGTTCCGATAAAAACATATAATGAGAAAATATAACAAAGGTTTTCTTGCTTTACAAAAATAGAGTCAAAGAAAGGAAGAATGCTCCAAGGAGCAGAAATTCAAACGATTGGAACAACGAATAAAAAAGAACAGTAAAAATAGTAAAGAATAGAAAAAAAATTATAGTTAAAAAAAAACAACAAAAATTCTAAAGAAAGAGATGAAGAAGAGAGAAGGGAATCTTTATTTAAATAGAAGCAAATATTAACACAAGGACAGCTTGGTGCTGGAAGTATTCTGTCAGGCTCATATTTTAACAGTTTGTTGTTATTTTTGCCTTCACAATAATGGCCATGTCCCCCTGCTGTTATTTGATCTCCTTATAATCATCTTGTTATCGTTTTCTGATCTTGTCTTCTTGTCTGGCCATAATATTTCGGGGTCCAAGCGTCGGCAAATAATCTGTCTTCTCCTTCTCTGCTGCGGACGGGGTTTATTCTGGTTATATGAAGGAACAACAACAACAACAACAAAAATAGTAATAATAATATAAACAAATAAAATTCTATAACATCCATATGAGCACAAAAGATTTTGAAATGAAACCATAATCTCTGCATATTCTATTTGTTAATGAGACCATCTGGCATACAGGACACAACACCATCGCTCTGACATGGTGATAAGACGACCAGATTCACAGTATTATAAACTAGAAACCTGTATGTTATCTTGCACCATACAGAAGAGAACAAAACACAATAAAACATAAATACGAAAGAGGATAATATGCTTGTGTTACCGGGGTGTTTGGTTCATGTGTTGCCTGTAATGAACAAAAAGACATTCTGCCAGCGAAATGCTTAATTCGCGTTACCGTCTATTGATGTCAAGATCCAATGAGCTATACACAGCCTGCCGTTGTTGTTGTTTGCTTGTCCATGCTCCTGTTTCACATCAGACAGCTGCCAAGAAAACTCGGTATGAAACATTAATTATTCATCTCAGTGCATGGGCTGCTTAACCTGGTTATTTTATTTCACTTTGTTCATATTTATTTTTATCTCACCCTATGTTACACTGTTTTATTTCATTTTTGGTGTTACTTTATTGATCCATTTTCTGTGCCCCAGAGATGATTTTCTGTGTTCTATCAACTTATCAGCATTAATAGCCCACATTCATGTCAAATTGACAGTGTCGTTCTTGGTTAAACCAGAGAGAACTGGCCTGATGTAGTTGTTCACTGTGGCTTATACACGAAGGGAATGTACTGAAAATGGCAATGTTAAGGTAGGCATCAAGGCGGTAAGAGTCTAGTGGTAGTTTGGAGAGTGAAACATACAGAAAAATCGTGGAGCTTGTGTACAACAATTAGAACAAAATATGTTTTACAGCCAGTCGAAATGTAAGTCGCTAGAATAGAACCGAGAAATCAGGCTTTGAATGTGATGAGGGGGATCAGACATCGACATTTTTTTTAATTGCAGAAATCGAAAGTGCATTCATTTCTAAACAAGACAGTACCGGTCATACCCTCCATTTATAGACATTACATCAAATAAAATCTGGGTTTTTTTGTCATTATTAGAATGTAGGCCATGCGTTTGGCCGTGGACTTAAACTCGATTTTCTTGGAATTTCGGTCATTGCTGAGAGGTCCCCCGTTGTGTCTTTAAAGAACAATATCTCTGGCTAAAACAAATCTTTTTTCCCTACCTGAAAGGGTAGTAAATAAGCTTTCTCATGATACCAGAAACCCCATATTGTGAAAATTTGACATGCGTCTCATATGAACTGGCTGCGAGACATAATAACATACTCTCCATCGTGATCTGAGCAGCAATGTTTTTGAGAAAATAATTATTTGAGGAGATAAGCTTAAACAGCAGTATTGAGTTTACCAATAAAATGTCACCCTTTTGCACATAAGGAAAGTAATATTATGAGGAAAGATTGAACAGGGCTGAAGCTTGATGCACTTGCTGACTGCTTGCTCCCTTACTTTTGACATATATTACGTATTCATGAAACAGTATACCATTTCCAAATGCCCCTGGCCTATTGTTTTCTTATATTGTAACGTTTCTAAATATGATTGGCTGCAAAAAGGTTGTTGTCTGATTTCTCATGACAAAGGATCTATAGAGGTTTTTCTTCTCGACTCACTAGTTCAAAATGAATTGTCGTTTTCGGTTAAAGATAGCCGAATGCAAAATATTGTTTCTTACTATGATTTCAATACCTTCATTGTTGCTGAGGAAAAAAGTCCTGGTGCCATTTGACAGGATTTCTCAAACTTTGATCAAAACTCTGATCATGCTATATGAGGTCTTACATGAAAATAATGTTTATTTGATCCAAGGCTGAAGGCTTGGCTTAGCTTTAACACACTGGTCGACTAGCGAAGTCAATTCATAGACGTAGTGGCACAGATATCCCGAACACGGAAATCTCAAATTGGTGGAAATGTCGAGCCCCGTTATTGTCCCCGTTTCAATTCGCATGTTTCCTCTGTACTATTAACATGCATTTCTCGAAATTTTAACATTGGTTTTACAATTAATTTCATGATTTTATATACCGGATCTAAAAGCGGCAGAAAGTCTCGTTAGGCCCATTTCTTGTCTGGTCTTGCTCGCTCCAGGCTATTGATAAGTTAAAGGCGTGTGGGAGAGGTAGGAGTAGATAGTGAAGGTCTAAGTTTGAGCTTCATTGGAGATGAATCACCGGAAATGGAAGTGTGATAATTGAGCGGGGTGGTGTAACGCTTGCAGGAAATAACTATAACCTACATGACGCAATGCAGTGATAGCGATGTGGCTGGGAACGCACTGTCCGAAAGACAATGGATAATGCAACCAGAACAACAACAACAACAACAATAACAACAAGAACAACAACAAGAACAATAACAACAACAACAACAACAACAACAACAACAACAACAACAATAAGATTCCTGTTGAAATCGGACTACATTTGTTTCGTCATAATTTTGTCCCTTTAATATTTCTTCTATTCCTTGGGGGGAAAAAAAAAGGTCGTCACGGAAATCTTGACTTACGAGATTCTCGAACACAATTATTAATCTCAGAGAAATTCGGGTTTTCCTTGCTCGACTGTATTATCCATAGACCTGGCGCACTAACGCAACCTCCGATTCTATATGAATTGAGCGTCGGTACTCAAAGTCATGGAGCCGACTGAAAATTGGGGAGGAGAACATAAATCCCACAAAGATACATGTACATACACACACTAGAAACATGGAGTGGGAAGGCAATTTAGTACTAAAACTCTTCGACTGAGTGACAGAAAAAGGCATGGGTGGGCAACATCATAGAGTGGACTTGTGCCATCTTTGCTACAACTTAGTCTGGTCAGAGACCGACAGAATATGGAGGTTGTTGTCAAAACAAGGGTCCTCAGTGGTGCCCCGACGATCTGCAGGGTCACAAGACCCGTGACTCTTGAGCTTGAGCAATTGTGATTCTACACACATGTCAGTAAGGGCTGGTGACGATGATAACTATAATGATGAAGTGATCTAAAGTTGCCGTGCACGGGTTATACCTCGATATAACTGTCATAACTAAAAAAGTTAAGCCATTCCATTTCAAACAAAGCTTGCTGGCCCTTGCCCATTCTTAAGAATAACACCATTTCTAGACACAGCCTAAAAGACAGCCCGAGAAAATATTTCTTTTAAAATATCAGCAGCACTTTACACAGAATAATCCAAGATTCCACTCTTGAGATAGGACCTGATGATGATTCAAACACTTTTAGAGCCCATGTGTGAAATTTGCACCGAGACTTCTCCATTAGTAAGGGGTGGACATTATTTAGATGTTTTCCGGTTTTTCTCTTACGAGCAATGGTGAAATGGAAAAAAGGTTGGCAGTAAGATCTTTTATGCCCCTGTACTTTAAGAATCGTCCCAGAGTTTATTTTGATTCTATCCTTAGTGCAAACTCTACCCATTTTCATCAAACCTTCATAGATTCTTAGGATAGAAAAAAAAATTAATTGGCTGTATATTGTTTTTTATGAAATATTATATATTCATACTTACTGAACGTTTAATAACATTTAAAAAAAAAACAACAAACTGTTAATAGGATGAGAAAATACGTTCATTGCCAATTTTATATCAACCTGACTGAGCCAGTTGCTCCAATGTGGGCCACTCTCAAAGGAAACCTTGATTTTAGCAGTTTTCACAAGTGTGATCAGGTAAAAATGCATTTGTCGGTAAATCAGATTTTTCTCTTTTTTTTTTTTTTTACTCCAGAAATTTCCTGTTATTTTGGGAAGAAAAATTGAAGTGCATATCAGCTTCTGGGATTTCATTGAAACTGTAATAAAGCCACCATTGTCTGTGACTCGCTAGGACAAATTCAGTATTTCACAAAGGTTGTAACGAATTAGACTTGCCTGTCACTGTCTTAGAATCGCTTATAAGGACTGCTGCGAAAAACGTTGTGTTTTGCTTCTGTAATGAGGATTCCTACCATGTATTGACATTACTGAAAGTGCACTGTATCCGCAGATTTATATATTATAGTGATTTTAAAATTTCCCAAATGTTGAACCATATCTGGTCATCGTTAGCCCGTTTCTTCGTTAGTAGAATGAACACTGAAATAGACAAGCGTCAGTAAAGTTGAGTCTGAGATGTATTTTGTTTTTCAAGAAAACCAAACAATTATTGAATTTGACATTAAGTGATATTTGCATACCGTTAAATCTCCACTTAGACTAGAATTAACATTTCCTGGAACTACAGAAGTCGTGTGATTTTACACCGCAAACTCTGTCGTTTATCAAACTTTTAAGTCGGTGACGAATGATTTTATTCAGGCGTTCATCCTACCACAAGAAAAGCCATAATTATCTTCTCCGTTCATTACAACGTGTGTTTATGACAAGAAGTTAGAAAGAAATAATGAAAATAAAAATCAAGGAGAACTTTGACGTGGATAGTGAAGATCTTTTTCATACCATGATGGATA
Source organism: Peronia verruculata (assembly GCA_038406235.1). NCBI lineage: Eukaryota > Metazoa > Mollusca > Gastropoda > Systellommatophora > Onchidiidae > Peronia > Peronia verruculata. The sequence goes on along the minus strand of JBCAUA010396180.1, from coordinate 4,856 downwards.
CCCTACTTCTGGAGATGTAGTGGGTTGATGAAATTTAGGGAAAAACAAGCAGAAAGAAAGACCTAAGTTGCGTTTCTTTGCGTTATGTTTTCCAGCAAGGCCAGTGCCCTATTTGTTTTATATTCACACACACACACAAAAACTTTCTTCTATGGTTGATTTGCTCTCAAGTTCCATCAGATCGTTCGGGTTCCTTTACCAAACGCACACGTTTCTCCAAATGGATGATTATAATATTGATAAATGTAATTCATCATTCTAGATTATTGTCCTGATCATTGATTGACGTCCGATCTGCGACATCATGGGGAGCAACTGAGTCCCTGAATGCCCTGTCAACGTGAAAAATACTCTGGTTTGTTCTACAATATTCTTGTCTTTTTCCTATCACAGACTGAGGTCAAGAAACAATGGCTGACTAAGATCTGGCATGATGATAGACCAGCCATTCTTTCTTGAACAGAACAAACCAGGATATTTTTCCGAGTTGATACACCATCGTGGGATTTAATAGTTCATCATTTTGTCGCAGATCGGAAGTTAATCATAAAAAAAGCAGAATAATCTTAGGTTACAGGTAATGAGCTTGCAATTCTGGAGTAATGAATGAGCATCATTCTTGTCTCAAACTTACCCTAATGAATGCCGGAGTCTTACCTCCCTGTAGTTAAGACCATACAGATCTGTTTTGAAAAGAACAGCAAACTGATAGTAACCACTGATGTGCAGGGGCATCAATAAACGAGTCGAGGGTTAACGTCTGGGATCTCTACCGGCAAGATCTGGATTGTTCACCCACAACATCTGGACTATCAGCAAAGATGTGGACCGTCTACATCCAAGATCTGGGCCGTCTTCCAGCAATCTCGACCGTCTTCCAGCAATCTCGACCGTCTACAATAACTCAAGATACGATTCAGAAGCTTTGTGCAATAAGAAATGTGTGAAAGGAAGACATTTTAACCATTGATGTGTCTAAAAGAAATCATCTTAGTGGCTCTATTGCTATAATGATTTTTATCCTTGTTCAAGAAATAGCAGTTTAGATATAAAGGACAATGAAAGGCCAGAATGGTGTTATTGTGTATATGACTAAATATTTTTTTTTTTTTTAGATAATCCAGCTCTTGATCAAACTCTGTAAAAACAGATGTAACAAGCAATAAATAATGGATATTCAAAGCAGCTTTAAGTTAGACAAAACTATTAGGTTGATTTATTAGTCACGATCTCCTCCTTGGAAACCCTTGAAATATTTAATTTCGTTTCACAGATAAATGACAAATTCTTATTAATGCTGATTTAAATCATCTATCCATCCAACCATCCATTCATATATTCTATGAGAAAATCCTTACAAACAGTGATAGGCCACAGAAAGAGGGGGGATAAATAATCTTACCCAGAAACAGTGCAATGAGTTCTGTGCTTGTTTTCAAGATTCTTTAAAAATACTAACAATTTTAAACTTATCCTATGTCTCTTACTGCAAACATCAGCTTCTCCAAGCAATCGGAATAGTAATTTATTGAGGAGAAAATTACATCACACCTTGACAAGCATAGATTACTTGTGACAAAACAAGCAAATTAGTGTGGCTATTTCAAGTTGACGAGGGCAGTTGTTGTCAATCAAGTTCCAGGGAGACAGCTTTCCCAACTTAGCTCCCCCCCCCCCCCTTTTCGTCTATCGGATTTGCTGGCATCGAGGCTGTCTGTGGCAGTCAAAGGTCTGACCCTAGGGGATAGTCTAGAACTGCTTTGATGATGTCGTACTGCGGGGTAACAGGGGCGTGAAAGAAAAAAAAAGGGGGGGGGGAGGGAGAAGGAACACGAATAGAATGGAAGGATAGATGGATGGATATTAGATGGATGAATGCAGGGATTGATTGGATGGATGGATGGATAGATAGATATTAGATGGACGGATAGGTAGACAGTAGATGGATGGATAGAGGGATGGATTGGATGGAGGGATGGATTGGATGGATGAGGAATGGATTGGATGGACGTATGGATGGATGGGTGGATGGATGGATGGATCGATGCGTAGATGGTTGGATGGATAGATGGATAGCTCGATGGATGGAGCAATGGATGGAGAGATTGATAGAAGATTGCATAGAGGGATGAATGCGTGGAACGGTGAGGACATGGGTGTAGATATGGATTAATGGATGGAGAGAGGAACGGGGATGAATGTATGGGTGGATAAATAGGTAGATGATAGGACGGACGGGTGGACGAATGGATGGAAGGATGGAATAAAAGAACAGTGGAGAGATAAGATGACGGATAGATGTTGCAAGAAGGGGAGGCGTTGGGAAGGGAATATAGTTGTGTTAAGGAAGTAGACAGAGCAAAGAATGAGTACATAAACAGGGGAGATACGGCGAGGGCGACAGATCTGTGTGTGTATCGAGAGGAGAAACGAGACGGGAGATAACCGTGTGCAAGAATATTAGATAAAAAGGGACATGGATGTATTAGAAGAGATAGAGCTATGCCTAAAAAAGTAGAGGACATAAGATCCAGATGATTATATGCAAGGGAAAGGGAGATAAGTGTGAGAATGAAACGTGTAAGGTGACCCAGGAGATGAGACTAGTGATAGATAAGAATAATTAAATGGGTAGAAGATAACATAATTTTAGATGGGTCAGACAGAGGATGGATGTCCGCAGCTGATAGAGTTAGGAGTTAGAAGATTGATCTAATTTTATGCTAGGGCAACATAATAAGATGGGAGGTGGAAATAATTATAAAGAATCGAGATTGCCTGAGAAAGAAGAGAGAGAAAAAATAAGGTGAATGGCGCAGCCTGAAAAATCAAGATCAATGGTTTTGGAATGTAAAGTGTTCTCTCAGCGTGATTTTCTTTGTAGAGTGTGAGCAAAGTGTTCTCTAGAGCTGCTGCAAGATTGCAGATTGCATAGGGCATAGGGCAGATGTTTTTTCGAACATTTAACAGCTTCAAGCATTCAAATAGTCCTGATTCCAAATACATGGCCACCCTGCCCAGATAAATTACATTTGACTGATTCAATATGATTATTATAATTCTGTCTTATCACATTTGAATGATTTGATAGGCCTATACCACAGAAGTGATGCTCTGCATCTGTTACACGTACATGTAACTGATTTAAAGACCTACTAAATGTACTATACCTATTACATTTAAATGATTTAATAGACCTATCATAACTATTAATTCAAACTCATTTAATACGCGTGTTTTAACTGATAAAGCGTGATTTGATACGTTCCTCTTAACTAAGGATTCTGATTTCTAATAATCTGATTTATTACGCCTCTATTTGACCGATTTCTGATATGTATCTGTAATTCTCTGCTTAAATAACCATCGCTTCCTTATTTTACCGTTCTATTTCGAAAGATTGGACACCACTCTTCTATGCTCATGGAAAATCTTAGCCACACGTCTTTTTGTCCAAAAGGCTCCTCGAATCACAATATTCAGTAACATCCATAACATCATCTAAATTTTTGAGTTGATTGCAGAGACACAGGTTGTCTCTTTCTCCTTTAGTTTAGTGAAAACAAGACATCATATTTTAGTGAAGAGTGACGTTACGGCACTTGCTAGTTAATAATCGATTTCAGATTCAAGTAGAAAGTCCTTAACTCTCGAAATACCAACTTCTGTCCCACTTTCTCCTCCACTATATCTGCAACCTATTTTCGTGTCTTCAGAGAATTTATCAGCCCTGTGTAGCTGAATGCTAGTCAGGACAATGGACGTCATCAAAGGTTCTCACTCTCTCTCTCTCTCTCTTTCATTCTAATCAGAGTTTCATTTCAGTGTGCCTTCTGTCATTCGCTTGCACCGTTTAATTGGCAATTTCCGTGACCTTTCACAGCTTGCCTTGTATTTCAGTGTCCTTTTAGGTAAATTCTTAGTCATTAAATTCATGTGCACTATATATTCGAACTGGCTTCTAGTCTGAAAACCATAGACAACATTTCTTTTGCATCAATTATATCAAAATAAATCACGACTTGCGTTTTCTTTTTATTACTAGCTATTGAACGGACAGGAGTTGCAAGAGTCAGTAGTGTTAATTTTGTTCTAAAAGCACCCTCTCGGTGTTTTTGTTTTTCTTAGTTTTTGTATGTAAAGTATGCAATAAGCAGCATATTCTGGGTAAAATAGGGTGATGCGGGCACCAGAGACGGTCGATATTTTGAGACGTCTTTTGTCATTATAAACCAGACAACTAGTGGTGGTATCATATCTCTAGTTTTCATCTCTTGTGTAAAGCAAGACAAAGGCCTAGCACAGCAAGTAGCAGAAAACAAAGTACACATTACATTTATTACGAACAAGACCAGATTTACAGAAGTAATTCTGATTATACTGTAAAGACCACCGACGTGGTATAACAAACCTTTTAGATAATAAGCTCTTGTTACAGAAGATATGAAAGACAGTGCTGTCAGAATGTATTTAATTGCATGTTTGGGAGAGAGAAGTCATGAAAACTGGAGACGTAAACCTGATGAGCTTGTTTTCTAAATTTTTAATATTCTTCAACAGTGGTCAGCCTTATTAGACACTTTGGTTGATAAGTAACCACTTTAAATTACATATGAAAGAGCGTAATAAGCAAGTTACAAGGCAAGTACGATCCTCAGTAAAAGTACACACAGGTTATTTTGTTTTTAAATCGCTCACTTAAGGGCGTACATAATGATCAGCTTGCTGGACTTGAACATCTTCTTATGATGGCACCTTGTTCAAATGAGATGGTGTAAAAATCATAGATAGATAGATAGATAGATAGATAGATAGATAGATAGATAGATAGATAGATAGATAGATAGATAGATAGA
>JBCAUA010396071.1:0-18162 GCA_038406235.1 Peronia verruculata | reverse complement strand
ACTCTTGTGGGTCTGTAAGGTGAAATAATATTCTCTAAATATGTTGGGACAGAAGAGTCAAAAACTTTAAAACAAATCGAAGCAATTTTATATTCAATCCGTGCTTTAACTGGCAGCCAGTGAAGAATACAATACTGAACTTTGTTCCGAATTATAATTATTTGGTCTGTATGGAGGGGGAAAAGCTGCTGTCATAGGAAATATAAGTTGATGAAGTATTCAGTGCCTGCGCAGTTAGTGAAATCCAGCAAAGATTGTTCAACATTCTTTCTTTAAAAGCTGTTTGTCCTTTGTCCTTATTTACCAACTACCTTTTAGTGGAAGACTGGTTTTTTTTTGTGTGTGTGTGTTATCTTCAGATAATCACCAGGGTTCCCACAGGTGTTTGCCAGGACAGATCAGTGCCTACATTGTACCGACTAGGGGAGATCGTTTTGACCAGGCATATAGACCTTCCCTTGGCCAGACACAAGGGGTGTGGAATAAACAATGTCAAAAGAAACTAATCACTTCAAGTTTTGTCATCTGAACATTGATCATTTAAAAAATATTTCCGAAATTTTTACATTACATTGTGAGATTCAAACACAGATATATATATATATATATATACTAGAAAGGAGCATGAATGGGCAACACAGTTTAAGACATGTCAGAGCGCATGGCGCTTTATCTCCTAAGCCAAGCTGTCTTGAAAGTGTCGGGAACCTTTTACATGTTGCTTTTCGGAAAAAAAAAAAAAAAGTATTCTTGTGTTTATTCATTCTGAGCCAAGTTGAAGACACAAAGCAATAACTGACCAGCCAACATTGATCTTGATACAGTACCAGGAGTGCACTAGCCCATGCTTATATCTGTGAATAGATTCTAGTACTCTTTAATCAATCGAAACATTTCCACGAGCCCAAGACAGTTTCATGAAGAAAAGATCTTATCTGGCCGCAATAACGTGGACGGATACAGGAGTTGGTAGACCAAGTCAGTGCTAGACATGACATGGTCACGATAGTGAACTCTCAGCTGTCAGTGAAACTCGACTGTCGCCTCGCCATTGTGCAAAATCTTACAGACATTTTCTGATTGTAAAGCCTAATTATGGAAGCAAGAGAAGGGGGACATTAGACAGGGGTTTGATTCACTTTGGACGGTTCATATCTCAGTCAGCCATGTGTACGGAGAGAGAGAAATGTGTTCCTGTGATGGTGAGACTGATGGACAATGAGCTGAACAGATCAACAATTCAGTGAGGCTGCTATGATTGTTAGTGGGTTCTTGTCTCATCGCTTCTTATTGTTAGATGGTTGATAGCTTTCTTTCTTTCTTTCTTTCTTTCTTATTCTTTCTTTCTTTCTTTCTTTTCTCTCTTTCTTTCTTTCCTTCCTTCTCTCTTTCTGTCTTCCTTTCTTTCATTCTGTCTTTCTTTCTCTCTTCCTCCTTCCTTTCTTTCTTTTTGTCTTTATTTCTTTCTGTTTTGTTTTCTTTGCTCTTTTTTTTCTTTTCTTGATGAAACCAAGCAATGTACAATAGTCGTGAAGGAACATCCAACGTCCCTCGGTCCGCAGATGAGGAAGACAAGGACATTTGTAGATAGGAAAGCTACACGATACAGCGATGTGAAAAATACTGTTATGAGTGTAAACAGGGAATGATCCGGTTAACGCCTCTATTTATTTCATCAGATACAAAGTGCAGAAAACCTATTGCATTCAATAGGTATGCCCTGTCTCTGTATATCAGCCAGCAAAAATCGCCGTTTTCAAGTTGTACGATATGTAAACACATTTGATCAACCGGGTTTTTGATTAGTCGAATATGAACTATTTGAATAATGACGATAGATATGTCAATCTAGGAAGTTTGTCGATGGATCAATGCATCGCATTCAAAGCATCCTGCACATTGCCGAAGGCGAAAGGCAAACATCCTAGAGTGAACCAAAAGGTCGTCAGTCTTTGAAATAGCCTGTCATTCATCAAGATCTTTTCTTTTTTCCCTCTATTTTCTTCTCCCTTTGTATTGCTCCGGTCTGTCGTTTTGCCCTCGACCTCTCCTCGTCATCGTCCTGCCCATGGCAGTTAGTAAAATATTTATGAGGTCAGCCAGTCATTTCACAGAACCAAGAGAACTTCACCATTCCATATTTTGAACCAATTACAGGAAAATAGATTTTGACACCCATATTCTATTTCTGTGTTGTGTGATGTAAAGAGTGACTGGTTATATAAAGGTAAAAATGGTTTTTAGAACGTCTCTTTATGTGCCATAAACACGGTGCTGGGTCTTGTGCTGGTTGTGATATCCATCCCCTGTCTCCTTATTGCTTTCGAACTTCAGTTCAACATAGAAATACCAGTTTTTAAATGTTGTTGTTGTTGTTGTTTTTACTCGTTTTTGGAACTGTTTGTTTAGGAACGCCGTCAGATCCAATAATGCACAGTGATGCTGGTTATGTTTTATCTCCTCTGTGACTGTGACTTGTATATCTAGATCTAGTTGTGTGTGTATGTGTGTGTTTGTGCGTGCGTGTGTGTGTGAGAGAGAGAGTACATGAGCATGTGTATTTCTATTTATACAGGATTATCGTTTAACAAGGCATTAATGTATCGTGTATGTATTCGTGTGAGTGCGCATGTGCATGGATGGGATAAAAAACAGGGACGGTGAGAGGGAGGAAAGAGGGGGGGGGGGAGTGAGCAGAGTTAATATCAGGGAGATTTTATAGTTGTTCGAAGTAAGTTTTGAAGTTGTAATACAGTTTGTATATTTCTATGTTTTGGCTGAACATGGCATCATCATCCTCAACGTTGTCCACATGAGAAACAGTGGCTGGAATGCCATGCTGGATACAGAAACCTCTCGGTGGTTTGCCCTTCGCTGAAAATGTAATGAATAGTTTGACCGGTCTATTCTTTGGTTTTGTCAAGCCTAGACTTGCGTGGTTTGTTTCTTTGTGTTGGGTTTTAAGGGCACATCAGCATGATTACGGCAGAATTGTGCTAACACGGCAGCATACGTTTACCCGTCAAAAAGCTGGTAAAAATAGGTATCTATATATATTTAAAAAAAAAAAATGCTGTACGGAGGTTTCACTTACAAGTTATGAAAGACATATCAAAATGTGATCTGGTCTGCCTCTTGTACGTTTACCTTTCATAGAGCAAGGATTGCAATAACCAGCTATAACAACTGTTTTTTAGCAGGCACAGCACTAATATTGAAAGGTTTGAATTCAAGAAGCTTTGTGTCCAAACTAATGTTGTCCTGGCAATAACTTGTATGGCGCAATAACATTGTCATCGAACTGATGCAATTATGGAACTCGTCCCCTTTATCCATGTGAATGTTAGGCGGTCAGTTTACCTCACTCATAGATTCTTTTTAGTGCACCATGACTGTTTAATTGCGAAGCAAACAGAAAAACACACCTATTGTTCAATATTGATGTTTCTTCCCTTTGCTATGGGGTCATCCGGTAGAGCACTCCCGCACATGATCAGCGTAATGGCGAACTAGAATTCAGACATTTGCTTTCAAAGTTTTGCACGGGGTAGAGCTGTACCCTAAGGCCACCATCCTTCCAACTGTTTACTCATGAAATGAGCTTGAAAGGCCTAAGCCATTGTGTCTGTCGGTTGCTTAGTTACCGTCGCCATGACAGGCAGACGCTGCAGTCACATCACAGGCAAATATTAATGACCCCACAAGACCTGCACCAATCGAAGATTTTGTCCAAAGACACCGAGAAAGTTTGTAGCCATGTTTTGTGCCTCAGGCTATTTCTTTGAATTCGTGCGACACATTCGAACATTTCTGATATGCAAACTTGTCATTTTGTGAATTTGTCCTTGGAGACCAACCGCCACTGCCATGGCGTGAACGTTTAGATCAATTTGTGGGTAGCAACATGATAATTAATTCGGTTTCTTGAATCCTTATTTCTGAAAACCTTGGCTCTGTTGCATTAATCAAGGTCATGCTGCGACCAATGTAGTTACTATTGGAATGGATGCCCACACACACACAAAAAAAAGGGGGGGGGGGATCAATCCCCAATAGTTTTATGTTGTAGTTAGGACAGTAGAAATCTGGGGTGATGATGTCTGTTTTCTCCATTATAAGTTGTCAGGGGATTTTTCCCCACTTCCCTACAATGTTTATAATATTCCAATTTCTCATTCCTAGCCCAAAGTGACCATGCCGGCCTCGGTATTGTCTGGTTCTGGACATTACTGCACTTCTCTTTCTTTGTTTGCTGTGAGGTTGAAAGGACATACGCAGGCACAAAAGAACGATTAAGCACAAGGGAACGAGTGAATGAGAGACTGAAGAACGAAAAAAAAAAATACAGAAAAAGAGTTTTAAAAAAATTAAATGTCACAGTAAGCATACAAATAGATAAGAAACAAGAAAGATGACATTAACTGCCAAGACGGTGGATGTTACCAGAGAGAGAGAGAGGGAGAGAGAGAAATAAGTTTTCACAGTGATCAATTAACTTTAGTGATTACATGTAAATGTATATGAAATGTTGATACGACAGAATAAACAAATGTGCCAGCAAACACAAACAACAAAGACCGGCCGATAGCTTCAAGATTAGGTGCGAACACAACAGCATTGGTATGTAAAACGTGTGTGGAACAGCATCAGCAAAATCTGCGTTATCGGTTTCTTGACTATCATTTTACAGAAATGTTCCAGTTCCGAGAAGCAGGACAGCAACAGTTGCCAACCAGTCACCTATACTAGACGGCATTTATATAAACAAAGTATCTGAAACAAACGCGATGAGACATGTAGATAGTAATCTTGAGTATGGAATCGGCAACCTGTTTGATTTTTCATCAGGGTATTATATAACAAAGTGATATGTACGTGGCGTAAAATTTTGATGAAAGTAACTTGCAATAAATATTTTCGCCCATGACAATTACAAGATGGAGAATTTCATTTTTTTTTTTTTAGAAGACGCGGTTTGAAACTGTACGATCATGTCATGACGTGATGTTGATATTGAAGGCAGTACAACAGCAAAGGACTGCAGTCTGTGGTGTAGCCATGAAACACAAATGTTTACCAGCAACACAGATCGAGCGTTCGAAAAGGCACGTTGCGGAATTCAGTACAGTTACCATGTCCTAAAAAAAAATCGTATCTCGAGAAACTGCTGATGACTTTAGCCAACTCCTCTATAACTTATCATCTTGTTCACAAACCTGAGGCCATTCGCTTTTCTGATCCATTGCTGGATTCTAAATAAACTGTTTATCTACAGTAGAATGAAGAGAAAAGAAAACAAAGAAAGATATAGTTTTAGTTTGATTTTCTTTCTGTCGAGATCTAAGGGCCCTTCATCACAACTGCAGCTATATTGTGAGTAGCTCGGTTGAATACGTTTGGGGGTTATAAAAGCTACCAAATGATGTGCACAGAATGGATGATCAAAGATTGTAAGGGAAGTCAGAGACAGACACATGATGGCAGACATTCGAAAGGAGACCTTCTATTTATTTTTATCCTTTCCAAAGATGTTTACTAACTTTCTAGAAATATAGAAATAAATAATTTTTACATAGCCATTTTTTTTTCATTTTTAAAAGCGCGACGCCATACTGAAGAAGCTGCATCTTGTGAAGAATAAACAAAAAATTATTTTACAATAGTTTGTACTTTGACAGGTGTGGAAATGTATAATTTGCAAAGTGGAGAATTGATAATTAAGCTTGATGAAAAAGAGATATGTCAAAAGATGCCAGCCATAGTGTTGGTGATAGGGACACAGTTGTGATCACAGGCCGAGACACGTTGCACAGTCATATTGGAGTACATTAATGTTGTTTCGTTGTTATGTTGTTGACACCTCATAGAGAGAAGGAACAGGTGTGTGACCGCGCAGGTCAGAGGTGGCCTGGTAATTCTATGGAAACTGGAACTGGCCTTTTTTGTGAAAATGTTGACTTACTTACACTGGATAATTCATGACATTTCTTACTGTTGTGGAAGATAAGCGAATTCTAGTACATAAGAGCAGAGGATGTGGTGTGGTGGAAATAAAGTTATTTTGCTTTAACCAAATTGTATTACTACCTTGACCGAAATCTTGCTGTTGCTATACTTTTTCCTTGACCCCAGCACTCTCTTTCCCCGAAATTTCACTTAAACCCATGTTGTTGCTCTACGCCAGACATGAGCTAAGAAGGAAATTGAAGGCGTCTGACTTCTCTAGGAGATGGGCTATTCAAATAAGCACCGTTAAGTCCACAATAGGCCCTATCGCCGATCCTGTAAAAATTCGCCAAGCGCGGAGCTGAAGACTTATTCAAGTATTTCAACCCCATTCAATATTAGAAGTAATCTTTGGTCTACAGTAGGCCAGAGCGCCGGTCTGTCAAGTTATGACGATATAGATCTGTCGATAGGTGTCTGGTGGTGAGATAAAAGCTGAAAGTGTTAGAAGAATGTGCTAGAACGTCGACTCTCTATAATGACGTTTGTTTTATGAAATGATAGTTTAAGCCTAAATGAACATACAAGACGCAAATGTTGTCTAGAGAATTGTCTGTTATTTCAAAAGCTGTTCATACACGAAAAATAGTGAGCAGGTCCCAGAGCAAATCGGTCCTCTCACACTTTCATAGGGTTAATTAGTTCATGAAAAGTATGAGATATGACAAACAAGAAAATTTCATACATTGATAATGATAGCCACGGCTATTTATTTATTTTACCTGTACATGTGTAATGTAGATTTGATTTAATCTGTGGACTTGATTGTACTACAGCTGACATTGCCGTATTTGACATTTGCTGTCACTGTCAGGCATGAGGGAATCTCAAGATGATGATGATGGCAATTTCTGTTAGAATCAGTTCTGACAGGACAAATGACCGTGTTATGCCAGGTCCAGTTGATATCAAACCAGGATCTGTGTCCGGGATATCACAGCATGTCCTCAGCACGATGACTGCCAAAAGACAATAAAAACTCATGCCCCCCACCCCCCACCCCCTCCCCCGTTTGGCCTCCTTGTTTCCCTCTGAGTCATAAGACATGAAGTACCTTAAGAGTTATGATCCGATTGTTACCGACAACGTGTGCAACACAAACGAGTGGCTGTAAATTCTGTGCTCGATATAAGATAACCGACCGCGTTGTAGATTTTACCTCTCATTACACTTGAAAGAAAAGAACGTACGGCCACTGGTAGCGACTGGAATTTGGGCCACGTTATCGATGGTCTCCTTATGTAGCTTTTTTGTTTTGTTTTGTCTACAAGGGTCTATGCGTTTTTAGCACAGCCAGGCTTGAGTAGGAAGTAGGAGATAGTCAGATTTCAGGCTTTGCTATGGAAAATAGGGCATGCTGGGAAATAGCGGCAAAGTCAGAAATGATAGTGAATGTAGAAGAATTAAACCTTGCCTGCAGTTTTCACTCTGACAAACCGAATCTTATGTGCAGTGCCACAGCTGCTAAACTGGCAATATTAACCTTGAAATATTAACCCTACTGACTCATTGTCTTCTTCCTTTCTAAATGTCAACATTATATGGAAGATATTAATGTTATGTACATTATTTTTGAAATTTGGGATAAACATTATGAAGGTTTAAACAGCTGCTCGTTATTTCTATTCTGTACTTGCTTCTCTCTCTCTCTCTCTCTCTCTCTCTCTCTCTCTCTCTCTGTGTGTGTGTTTAGCAACAGTCCAAGTGCTCTGCTGCCCTGCACTCACTGAATATGTGATCAAAGTTCTACAGAAACTTCACACGCTCTCTTGCCATTTGTTCCGTATTTTTCATCATCATCATCATCACTGACAGCTTTCATCTAATTCTCTAGTTGCCAATAGAAAACCTGGAGCTTTCAAACGTGTAAATATCAGAGGGATTAATGCTGTAAGCCCAGAAGTAGCTGCCCGATGTTTAAAAAAAAATCTTTAGGACACCAAACAGAATAAATATCCCTAAAGGATAACTGGAGAACTCAGCCTGCCAACAGGCTTATTGATTAACTGCATGTAATTGATTTGTGTTACATAATTTTGCCACTCTTGTCAATGTGTCTGCATGTGAACCACAAACGGTTCTGATAATCTAAAGTCATTAGCTAAATTCGTCTTGGAGTTTTACAATTCAGTGCAGCGTTTAAAAGAAAATGCTAGGAATGTTGAAACCCAGGCTTGAAGTTTGGCATCTTTTTTATAAGATTCTTTGCGCTGACAGAACATTGGCCTGTGCTGTAAAATTAGTTTGTCCTATAAAATACGTAACATTTTATTTTATTTTATTTTTAATTTTCGTCCGTTGAAACCATTTCCATTTGGTATTGGAATATTGTGAAATCAATCTGGGTTGTTATGAAAGTGTTGTTAATTTGTCAACAGTTTAGCCTGATAATATTGACATGGATCTTTACAAAACGATGTTACAATGGAATTGGTGGGAGAAGGGGGGGGGGGTTAAGGCCAAGCGTATCCATCTTTTCCCCACCATACATGTATACATACCCAGTCCCGTACAATACCAGGACTGCGATAGGCATGGCCCTTTCTCTACAAGGATCCCCATCACAAATAGGTCTGTGAGCAGAGTAGTGTCCAAAGCTGATTTTGACATTCTGAGACGGAGGCAAATGCTCTTTAGAGAAGACGCTCTTAATTTATCAACAGTTTTGTCAGATGAAGTGGCCGTCTGTTCGCACTGTCTCTGTTACAGACAATACGTCAAACAGAAATCTTTCTCCCCCCCCCCCCTTTCTTCCAGTTTCTTCTTTTCACCGTCATTAAAACCGTCGGGCCTCCCAGCTCAAGAACACAGGAGTCAGTGCGAGACAACAGTATTAACAACAACAAACAAAGCAGGCTTGAATATTTCTCATCCTCATGCCAACCGGTGCCAATTTGAACACTTTCATCGAGAGGTAGAGCCTAGCCCCTCTACCACGGTACCCGCCCCCTCTGTCTCTCGTCCCTTCAATGGATCCGAAGGATTAGAAGCTATTCTATATCCGGCCCCTTCCACCCTGTTCCTTTCCCCTCTCTTGTCCCCGCCAAGGTAATCACCCACTCCCATATCATCTCATAAATGAAGAGGCACCTGAAGCTGAGCCTGCCAATTTTCCCGAAATCGGCCGGACCTCCGACTCTGGTGTTAAGTGGCACTTGATCGATGCCGTTTGTGAAAACCGCGGACAAATATTGACAGTTTGTCACCCTTGTGGCAGTGAAGATCTCCCTCGGCCTAGGGCTCGTGCACTGTGGCACAAAGCAACGCCAACTTGTAGCTGTGACACTTGGCATCATCAGGGTTGTGACAAATTGCACGCACTAATGAAATCCTGCCTGATTGGCAGTCAACTCATTGATGGCTTGACAAATAGTTCAGACTCATCTGTGAAAAGGAAAGAAAGAAATACGATTTTTATTTGTTTTTCCTAGACTTGGTCCGGACACACCAGTACTGTTTGATAGGAAACAGCGGTAGATCTAGAATTTCTCTCACGAGGGAAAGTATCTTTGGGTACGCTCTGACAGCTTTTTGTTCTAGCCGTTTATCAGTCTGAGTCTTTAAATCCATCTCATTCCAAGCCAGAAACTAGACCTTTTTTTTTTTTTTTCTAATCCATTCTTCATCTCGCTCTGTTTCTTGTCCCTTTATCTGTCAGTCTGTCTGTCTCTCTGCTTGCCTCCTTTCTTACTTTCTTTTTTCTTTCTCTTTTTATTTCTTTCTTTCTTTCTTTCTTTCTTTCTTTCTTCTTTCTTTCTTTCTTTCTTTCTTTTTCTTTTACTTCTTACCCCTTAACCCCCCCCCCCCCTCCGACCCCCTTAATACCCTCTCACAGTATTTTGCTGCTTAACAAATTCTCTTTTATTCTTCCGCCTTTTGTCTCCCCCCCCCTCCCCCAACCCCACAACTACCACCTTGCTAGTATCTTTCTTTGTTTTTTTTTTTTTTTCGTATTTGCTACGCCTTTTATCCACACAATGGGGGGAGGGGGGGGGAGGCTATCCCAGCCAATCAAGGCATCTTCCGAGCCAGGTAAGCTTATATCCTTATATCACTCACTCCCCCCACCGTCTCTTTCTTTCTCTCTCTCTCTCTCTCTTTCTCTCTTTGAGTGTCCAGTCTCTACACGTAAGTCACGAACGTTTCAAACTAGGACAGGACATGGTAAAATTTCCATAGTGCAGTGAGAAAAAGATGTACCTGTACTGAGATGGGGGTTTCCAGCCATCGCTGTCCTTTGAAAAGTATTCCACCAGCGAGCTCTGTGAGTGAGTGATTGGCAGTGAAGTTGATTACTGTGTGTTTGTCCTCCGTGACGTGTCGTCTGTTCTGTCCGGACAGGCAGTGTCGTGTAACAACAGCACTGGTCATTTTTGTGATGTATCGATTTAGTGGTTAGCTGAAGAGAGAAGTGCTTGTTAAAGAATTTTCGTAAACACTCACGGAGAGAAAGAGAGATAGAGAGAGAGAAAGAGAGAGATAGAGTATCTCTAATGGATAAAATATTGCAAAGAGATGAGGTAGATGAATGGGCAAATGGGTAGGTGGATGGACTGATGGATGGACGAGCAGACGGGTAGATGGACGAACAGAGGACAGCATTAGAGATAGAAACAATTTGCAAGAATCTTACGCTTATATTTCTGTCTTTCCAACAACTGTTGGAGCCCACTCCACTTTGAACGCTCTCTGTTATAAGATGGAAGCACATCTTTAGAACTTTTAAATACCATTACCCGTGCCAAAGGCAGCCGAAGCAATATTCTTTACCAGGAGAAAGTTTTGAGTAGAATACTAAGAAAGTTTTCACATTGGGAAGTAAGATAAGTCATTTAGCAAACAGATTAGGAAGGTTTCAGATGAAGAATTCCACCCTCTGCACCTTGCACGATCCCTAATGGTAATAGTTTTCGAATTGCCAAAAGTCATCTGAACACACATCTAAATACTTACGCTTGATTGTGATGTTTGTATGCCTTTTTTAAACAACTGATCTCTTCTTCAACTTTTTTTTTTTTTTTTATAGAAGAATGTTTAATGTTCATGGAATTTTGATTATGGTATGAAGATGAAGGTCAGAAGGTTTTTGATAGGATGTAAAATTGTACATCATTATACTGTATCCAAACAAAACAAAACATAAATGCGTAAATACAAACTCACTCACGTACGCGTGTGCACACGATACATACAGATTACAGCATGTAAAACACAGCTAAAAAAAAAGGAAACTGGGATTGTGATTTCTAATACTGATAGTTACACGGCAAAGAAACACACACCATCCAAATATGATAACACTGCAGGCCTACATTATCTACATCGTGAAAAAACATCGTGAAGTATCTGATATTGATCACTCTCTTACATAATTATTGATCGTAATATTGTATACGAATAGTGACCATGGGAATGCACTTGGATATCTCCTAGATTTCCTCCTTTTCTTCTATGTCTCTCTCTCTCTCTCTATCCTGTCCCCTCTCTCTGCTTTGCCTGAGAGCAGCCTTGATATCAGGCAGTTTGTTCAAGCCGTAAATCCAGGGTTAGTCAAACCGCTCACAGGCGGAACACACAGGATCAGTCTCCTCGGGCAAAACGCCGTACAGTATTCTCTCCTTTATCGCCTGTTCACTTTTCACGCCTTGACTGTACATGTATCACGGTTTCCATTTTTTACAAGTACATGGTATACTATGTATGTCTGTATAGCGGGGTACACCGTTATAAATACAATGTTTTAATTTCCATTATTTTCCCCACGCGAGATCGTACATGACAGTAAGTTAGTGTGTAACAGTAGAGAGGGTTGATAACAGTATGGGGACGGGGAGGGGGGGGGGGGTTTATAAAGGTTTAAAATGTAGGAAATAACAAAATAATTATAGCATTCTTACTTGGCGGATTTTCACTTATTGCGGTCAGTCCTGGTACCTAACACCTGCGATAAACGAAAGAATACCGGTAATGTATCGTGAAAAGGTTCTTTCAAAGGGGTGGTGGCTGTGTGGTTAGGTGTCTGCTACTCGGCGAAAAACTCATGATATGGACGTCGCCAGTTCGAGTCTTGGATCCTACCATTAGGGGATGGGAGGGATTCTAATAATAGAACCTGCTTTATATGTTTCAGTGGCTGAACAGTCCTCTGGCTTCTTGGGTAGAGGGGTCAGGCGTCTACTCTTCTCGGATAAGCGCTAATATATATATTGGGAGGTTTCACGTGTAAGGTACGCATGCTGAAAGAACCCTTGACTGTTACAAATCGGATTATGATCGGGCAAAATTTCCTAATTCGAAATTTCTACCCAAAATAATTCGTCTCACCACAGTCAGGGTAGGGCACTTAGATCCGAGACAATGTTACTCTCTTAGCATTGTAAGGCTACATATACATAAGCACTCGTCCGAGATAAACATGGAATTTAAGAAGTGCGATCTGTCGGTTATCTCACAGAAAACAATGCTTTTTTTTTTCAAATTATTTATTTATTTATTTTTGATATAATGCAGTGACATACCATGTGTGATATATAAACACTGTGGACAGTCATATTTAAATAAATGAGGAAATAATTGACTCTTTAAGTGCCGAGGGACGAGGGTGAGAAATGTGAGATACTATTTCATTTTCATAATGTTGAATTGGACCACTCTGCTTCTTTTCTTGTATGCAACAAAGCAAAACTCTCAGAATGTTTATGATTTGGTTGTCTTCTACAAAAGGAGAAAGGTCGGTGTCGGGCTGAGGAAGCATAGGCAAATAAAAAAAAGTTTCATCACGTTGTGAAGGCGAGACAGAGAACTAGAGAGAGAGAGAGAGAGAAGGGGGCGGGGGGTGCTAAGTATCTGAAAATTTGGCTAGAATGGAATGATGGATCCTAATATATCTACATTTATGATGACTTGTCTTCAGTATACATTTTGTTCTGTCCATACTTCAAACTATTTTTCACTTTTAATTCAAGTGAGACAGACACTGTTGTATGTTCGTAGAACTGGAGATTGTTCAGATCACCGTGTTATAGCTTCTGTTTTCTCAAGAGTGGAATTTCGGAGATAGGAAATATTGCTCTGAGCCCTCGAAATGGGGCTTTAACACCTAGGGGGTTACAATGGCAGGCACATAAACAGAAAAAAAACAACAAAAAAATGAAAGATCACAAAAACAAACAACCTGTTTTACGGGAGGGAAGTTGGCGTAGTGGTGGAGAGCCAAGCCCTGCAGTGGGTTGGTTACTCCAGCTAGGTATTGGCAGCCGTTTAAGACAATACAAGTGATCAGTGATAGGAAACGGTCAGATTGGCTTTGGCAAGTGGAAAGGGGGGGGGGGGGGTAGCCAGTCCGACAGGTGAGACTAGAAGTACAGAGGTCTACTTGAGGATAATTTGTGAGACCTGTCAGTGGTGTCAGGAAGACAGCTTGGTACCTCTTCACTGCCGTTCATTTCAGGTGAAGAGAAGGAGAGAGGCGGTCGAGATAGAGAGAACATGAAATAAAGCTGACCAAGGCTTCATAAATAAGAAGACAATTTAGTGACATAACGACCAAATTAATTGCCTAAATCATTTGGGCTATGTTTTTAAATAAATTAAAAAAAAAACAAACTATTTTTAAGGGAAAAAAAGGGGGGGGGGCCGTTTCATTTCACCATAATTATAACATTCCAATAGTACAACACAAGATTTCGGGGAAAACCCAACGAGGAAGTATGCCAGGCGCTTTCCTATCTCATTGAATCTTTAACACTACTCACTACTAAAATTATTTGGAGAGCATCCAAGTTCAATAGGCTGTAAGTCTGACCGGTTACGGTTACGGTTTTGCTAAGCTTTTCAATCTCTTAACGTAATAGTTATCTCAGCTGATTTTTGTCTGCCTCTCATAGCGAAGAGTTTTAGTCATACATTTCCTGCCCACCGTATAAAAGGTCAAGCCAAAAAGTGAGGCGAACTTTGAGCCCGAGTGGAACATCAGCAAAGCTGAGCCGTTGAGGGGGGGGGGGCACTCCTCCCGAGTGCAACCCGGTGGCCACCACTGGCTGTGACCATCGGGAGACTAGGATTTTTTTTTTTTTTTTAGATAGGTAAGATTAGGATTTTTTTTTTTTTTTCTAAGGAAACTGTCGAGATAAGCCACCAGATAGGAGGTTGAAAGACGTATACAGACCGAACCGAGGCGAACTTACGACGGATCCAAAGCCAAGGTCATGGTCGAAGGAATTTCCTGGGATATTGGTTAACCCTATTCTTATATATTATGGGCGGGTGTTCAATCAGATAGTCTAATTTGACAGACAGATTGCTATCTTGGTAGTGCCGCTTCGAGCTGAATTTTCATGACGCATCCTCAAAAGTTATTACGGGAAACACCACTGAAAAACTTGGGCCGATTAAAAAAAAAAAAAAAATCAAAATTAAGCTATCAAAACAAGCCAAACGAACAAAAACAACTAAAAACGTGCTACAAAATAATGACCATGTAAAACTTAGTTGTTTCAGCTAGGCACTGATTCCGTTTTACCTCAGTGGTTAGAGATCGATCTGGTATGTCCATCGTTACTTTGTCAGGCACAGGGCTCATCAGACCCCGCATCATGTGATTGGTCATGCGTATTATCCATGTAAAACAGCGCAGTGTAATCCATTGTAATGTCTTGTCATGGAATGTGAAACGGCTTTCAAGTAATTGCTGTCAGTTGCTCAGCGCGACCAGAGAAGTTCATGTTACACAATATGCCTGAGAGAGTGAGTTTCTAGTAGCCCATAGCCGTGGCTAAAGATCTGTGGAGTCAGGCTGGAAGAGACAATGGAAATAGTAACTTCCAGAACATTGGTAATGAAAGAGTTTCTGTCCTGTTTATTAATACACAGGCTTCCATTTACAAATTATTAAACACTAATTCTCAGATATCTGGAGTTTTTAAGCACTCACGCTTAGCTACCTGACATGGCCACGAGTGAGTGCATCTGATGAGGCATGGAGAGAAACTGAGCAATGCATTAATTATTGAAATATGGAAATTGATGGTTTTCCATATCAAACAGTCCGTTCTGGTTTGCAAATGGACTCAACGTTCTTAGTCTCCACATGGCCGGAGGGTTGGTCACTTGGGAATCAAACTTGGGGACTCTTTTGCCAATGAGGTCCTGGTCTGTCTCTACTGCGGAAGTCGCGACCTGGAGGTAAAAGTGGCACATATCGATTACTGGATTCCAGTAATTTAGGGACATGATAATGATTGTTAATTTAAGTCTTTAGAACCGACCCTGGCCCTAACCCTAAGCGTACTTGTAACTCTAACCCTACAGTCAGACACTGATGCGTTGTCGTTGTTTCATTGTAGGGTTAGGGTTTGGGCTAGAGTTTGTATTAGTAGACTTTAACAATCATAATCATACTCATACTCCTGTATACTTGGAAGATAGTAGTTGACATGCGTCATTTCTACTTTCGAATTCTACTACTTCCGTTGGAGAGATAGGCCGGGATCACGCTGAGACATGAGTGCCCAAACTCAAACAGAGATCGTTATGGCCAGCCGGGTGACTTCCCTTTGTCATACATAAAGCGTGTGGGACAAACAGTGTAAATAAGAAAAACAAATCGTTCTACTTCCTGTTAAAACTGTTACAATAAAAAGAATACAGATTTTTTTCTAGTAAATGTACCAATAATTTGGGATTTTTTTTTTCTTTGTATCCAGCCAAGGGAAGTAACAGGACTGGACAAAACGATCTGCCATTGTAAAGAAATGAGCAACATATCAGGTTTTGACATTGAAACATATGGAAGGTGACGAAATCTTTCTTCTTGTCCTCTTTAGTTCTGTTGTTAAAACAATTAGCTGTACAATTATTAATGACTTAATATTGTATTAATGAAAGCAGTCTCAGAAAACGCTATTTTGTCTCTCAGTGTTGCTATAGAGTCCGCCATACTTCATGATCCACCAGCGAAGGGATGTGCTTTGGGATTAAACAAATTCCGAGAACAAGACAAAAGGCAACAATAACATTAGCACCACCACCACCACCACCACAACAACAGCAACAGAACAAGAACAATCTGAAACATCAAAAAACAACACACAACACATGTTAAGCATATTAAGAAAGAAAGTAATAAATTTAACAATACCATTGACAATAAGATCAGCATGTTAGGAAATAAAAGAATTAAACAATAAAACCAATCAATTGAACGTATTAAAAAATATAACTAATACCGAGGTCACGCACTCTGGCTCACCCTTATTATGTATGAACGTTCATACTCAGAAAATGATAGACTAAGCGTAAGGGCAACATAAGATGGGTAAGCTTAGCCTGTGTCTCTATCAACTGTACAAATTCCTGTATAGGTTTTTCATAAACCAAACCGAAACTTCTGTTGCGAACCTTGTTTTGGGTAGTCATTATTTCAAAATATATTATGAACAACCCCTTTATTTTTTATTTATGAATGTTTGTTTACATAACAGCATGTCTGATATTGCATCAGTACCTTTGAAATCTCATATTAGGGCTCACAAATATCCCAGGAAATTCCATTGGCCTATGACCTTGGATTTAGCTCGGCTGCAGGCCTCACTTCTTTACTTTACACTCTGTTACGGTGAGTAGACAGTTCATGACTATAGCTCTTCACTATGAGAGACAGACGCAAGAAAGTTAAAAGTCTGCTGAACCGAGGAGCCATCCAAACAATAATAGTAGCGAGTATTATTGGTTGACCTAGTTCTGGCCGTTTTGTTTTTTTTTCTGATTCTTTTTTTTTTTTCCACCAGTCACAACTCACACAGCTTCATACCACGTCTATGCACAGCTTTCAGTCAAGTGGAAATTGGCAGGTCAAAGCTATGTCTGACTGATGCAAGCTTCAGAATGACCAGGAAGACTACTAGACATGATTTGAGCAAAAGCGATCAAGTGATTGCCTTGCATTTCGGACAAACCTATCGTAACTTAGGACTGCGTACTTGTTAACTGGCATTGCTGCACGATTACGACTACGCTGTGCCTTCCTGCATAAGTGGGTGGTTTGAAGAGAAAGACAGGCTACAGATATAACTTTTATAAGCAATAAATAAAAATAATAAAAGGTCTGAGACAATGAGTTTGCCAGCTTTGTCCTCTGATCATTAAATTGTAGGTAATTGGCATTCAAGTGATTAGTTTGCTCCAAGTAAAGTATATGTATTTTTATAATTTTTGACCACCTCTTGACCAAGAATGGCCATGGGAATCTCACCGGTGATAAACCAACTCTTTCCACCGACGGTGTGACGGTTGCTGGATTTTTCCGTGGCCTTTGTCAAGACAATATCTGACTATTTCACTCCTGTTCACCTCTTTTTTTTTCTGTCACAATGTAATTTAGAAACCAGGATTCCGTGAGCAGTCCATTGTGGTTTTGTGACACAGAAACATACATGATTGATGATTGCACGGCTCCAGGCAATGACCTTTGAGATATAGCTGAAGAATAAACCACCACATGCGTTTTAATAATGGTTAATATGTTTTAGTGTGAGGAATATTTTGCATAGATTCAGATAAATGTTGAAGGTTGTAAATGTGTACGTATCTTGTTATGTGCGCCTCTTAAGTGCCAGTACTCATCCTCATGGTACAAACTGTTAGATCTGTTTGAGCATTCGTCTTTCTGTACTTTGTCTCTCTTTCTATCTATTGTTAAGCAGTTTCTTTTTCCGTCAGTCCATTGATCTCTTTCTCTATATATTTCTGTTTCGTACACAGTTGAGAAGAAATACCCCCTCCTTCCACAATTCCCACGAACTACAAAAGATGGACGTATATGTAAACCATCTGTTGCTAAGATAATGTTTTTGTCGTCGGCCTGAACTATCGAACTATCGATCTCGTAAACACAGGCTGACTGTGAGTAGCCTGAGTGGGCAATACCCACGCCCACTTTCACCCCCCCCCCCCCCCAAGCGGTCTTCCCCTCCTTCTTCGTCCTTTTTCTCTCAACCATTGGTCCTATGTATAAATCATATTATGGTTTATTGATAGTTGCAATACAGAACGGAGAGCTGAAATGAAAGGCCTTAGGAAATAGTGTCTATCTATCTATCTATCTATCTATCTATCTATCTATCTATCTATCTATCTATCTATCTATCTATCTATCTA
>JBCAUA010396070.1:12494-33682 GCA_038406235.1 Peronia verruculata | reverse complement strand
TTTACCACGGTTGTGGACAGCTGAGATAACCACCACTACAGGAGGTTGAAAAGCTTATAAAAACCATAACCATAGAAGCATTTAGTGACAATATTTCGTGTAAATAGACATAGAGATGGTCTTGAACTGTTAAATATGAAGATACAGACAGTAAAAGTCAGAAAAGAGAAAATATGATAGTGCTGAAAGTAGAGGAGACATGATGGAGGTAGTAGCAATATTATTGCACTGAGATAGATGTTTATGTTCTATAGCAGAAACTATTGTGTAAAAAACCAGAATACAGTCTGCACTGATACAGTCTTTCAATGAAGACCATCATTTTGGATCATAGTATTCTCATACAGGCCAGTGCAGGGATAAACCAGCTGCATGAAATCTTTGATGGCTGTGTTTGATTCACTATTTTTCAACATGAGGTCATTTAAGAGATTAGGAAAGATTAGAAGAGTTACTTTATCCAAGCTGACGTTATCTTTGACAGCTGTATATAGTAATAAAGTGCATGCATTGCCAGCTTTAGAATTGTCAAAAAAATTATTGAAATTAATCATCACGAGTAAGATATCATAGTCTTATTTACAGCATGATGTCTTACTTCTTACTTTAGTCATATTTTTGCTTCATCCATTTGATATAATTGACATTACAACATTCTGTACTAAGCCATAAATCAGTCTGAATTGAATTGTTTTTCATTTTTCTGTGGATTTGATGCCAATTATTCAAAGTGTATCCTTTTGGACTGAAGGTTTTGAAATTTCTCAAGTCTAGTTTTGCAGTGTAATCTGACAGTTCTCTGCAGAATGATTGAAATGTATCATTTCATTGATGCTAAGATCATCCTTGTCATCAACTTTTTCATGTCATCGAGTCCATTTAGATTCTGCTTAGTTAGATCTGTCATTTTGCAGATTGCAATGAGCTTTTTTTTCAGTCTGCCAAACAACTTCCTTTTTGCTACAAAACAAGCTTTGTGAAGAAGGAAAAACCAATTTTGTACCTTTGAAACATGCATGACAAAGAAAAAAATGTCACCCAAAAAAAAATGTAAAAGAATTACATGTATGGACCTTCAAAAAGAAAAAACATCTTCATCTTCTCGGGAATTTTTAAGAACTTTTTTTTTTGTTGAGCATGTTTCAAAGGAAAAGAGCGAAAATGATATTTTTCCTATCCTTTCTAATGCTTGTTTTATATATCATCTACCTAGCAGAAGGCAGTCATTTGGCTGATGGTACAAATAACTCACTGAGTGTAAATCTTCCTTTTTGTCATCCCTTTGACTCAGCGCTTCTTCTCACCATTGTGCTTGTATGTGGAGAACATTCCATTCAATCTTGGCTATGCAAAAACAGAACAGCAATTCTCGTTCTAGTTATTTCTGTAGGCAGAGTTAGCTGTAGTTGGAATTTAGCTGTAGGTTATTGCAAATTATCATCCACATATTGCCCTTTATTCATACAAAAAAAAAAAAAAACAGAATCACTGGATTTGCATTATGATTTCAGCTGCATGTTAAGAGTGAAATTCTCTTTTTTCATTCATTGAGTTCCAGCATTTTTTGTCTTCTTTGTAATGTTTTATGTTCTTGTCTATTTAGATTTGCTGATTTTATTCTTTTTTATTTTTTTCTTCTTCTTCTTTTGTATGTAGATTAACTGTGACAGAAATAAAAGTAGTTTTTGTGGAAATCTCTTTGAACAAAGCATTTAATCTAGCAAATCCCTATTTTTCAAACCTCAAGAATCCTTTTCATTTTAAAGAAATCAATTTTACAGTTTGATTTAGTGATATATATATATATATATCATTCTACAATTAACAGTATGGCAAGCGGATTGTAATTTATTTTTGTTTGAAGTTTGTTTCATGTACTGTTTGTGTTTTCCATCTGTTGTTATAAAAGTTGCATATTTGACAGGTATATATTCATAAAAAAATCAAGCTTTATCATAGCTATCAGTGCATGCATCTGCCTCTGCCTAGTGTATGATTGAAATAGGTGTATAACACTTGTTGATCTTGCCTCATTTTTGCCATTTAGATTTTATCAGCTTTGATCACTTCCAGCGTAATGAAACTCCAATTCATTAGAATGCGCAGACTCGAAAGATGTTAAGTTTGTTTTAATACATTTGTATAACTTTTTCTCCTTGCACTTTTGATAGATGACAAAGTATACTTTCAGTTTTCATTTTCTCTCAAAATTTGCCCCAGTCATGACTAAAGAGTGTATTTTGCTTTTTAAAAGTACAAATTACTTATTTATATGGAGAAGATAGGCCTATATATTACAAATATTCACTGGCATTAATATTGTAGGACACCTTTCACACACATATATGTACAGCTTTTCATGTTGACAGAATATTTAATTGGTCAATATATTATTCTGTGAGTTGTGTCTAATAATGCACATCACAGACACTGAGACAGCTCAATTGGTATGATGGGCTAAGCTTTGTATGTATGTATACATGCACATATACATACTGAAGTATTTTACAATTGTTGGGTGACTAAATGTTTTACACTGCCCATCATTATTGTCTGTTTTGTTTTGGTGTTTCGTTGTTTTATTTTATTTATAGTGGAAAAGGTGACTGAGCAAAAAAGCTGAAGCAGTCAACAATCTTGTTCAAAAATTGAAATTGAGAATGGCAAAATACAGCATTTCTGTATGATGTCTTTTCTTGCAAAATGTACCTATCAGCCAGCAGTTAAGACTTTCCTCTATGAATCTGAGATTTTTTACTGTTTTGTTTTTTTGTTGTTGTTGTTGTTGTCATTGTTGTTGTTTTCATTTTTATTTTGTTTGTTTGTGGTGGTAGAAAGAAGAGAGTTCTTGACAATGTTTGTAAAAAGCTGTCTACTTTGCATGTTTGAGTTGTTCTTTCATTAAACTGGAAGTTACACACTACATTATTAAGACATTTTAAGGTGTTAATCATGAAGAAAGCACATGTAAATATGGTGACTGCATTTTTATTTATTCATACAATGTACATAATCACATGGTTGACATAAAAGAAAATTTCCTTGTATGGGAGAGGATTCATTTCATTTTCCCTCTTTTTTATCTGTGGTTTATTTGATGATGAAAATGTTTGCTTTCAGTTTACAATCATAATTATGAATATTTTTGGAGAATTTTGTTTTTGTTTTTGTTTTTTCTTTTTTTAATTTTTTTTTTTTTTTTTTTGTTTATTATGCTAAGTTCAGCATGAAGACATGAATGCTTCCATAAAATACAATGTGTGTAACATTTAAACTCCCAACTATTATACTCTGTGGTATCAGAGGACAAGGTTATTTCATTTTAATAGGCTGATTTGCTCTCCACACAACCAAAAGTTGCAGCATATTGCTAATGTCATATTAAATATATCTTTAAAAAAAAAAAAAAAGAAATAATGGGCCACGTGTGATATATTAATGAGGTTTTTCAATATTGGTCATATGACAGAGTGATCATTTTTCACACATGGGTTTGTTTGTACAGTGAGGTCGTGTCTGAAAATTCATAATTTGTCAAGAGCTGCCCGCCATGTTCAGAGCATGGACTCAAATCAGCTTGTTAGAAACAATCTGTTGGTCATATGACTGAACTTGGAATGTTTTTGTTCAAGCTTTTATTATGACAACAATATGTAATTCTCCTGCTCATTTATATTTGTGATATTATCGGTTTTAATCAGTTAAATACTCACGGCTTCTATTATTAATTACAGATATACATATACTGTATTTCAAGACTAGGATATCTCAAAAATGAAGATTATTTGGGATGTAAATATTGTATCACAAATTTGAATCATCTTTTTTCATTCATTGTTTCAGGATCTTGTCTGCACAGTAGAATAACGTACAACTTTCATAGATGTGCAGCCAGTCTTTTCCTCTTGACTTCAAATTGCCCATCTTCTAGCTCAGTTTTAACAGCCAAAAAGAGGTCTGAATGCTGTCTTTTGTTTGATGCATGAATATTCATAGAAAATAAGGTTAAAAACTTGCTCATTTTTGCTTTTAAATCTGTCATGCCTGAAATGGCCCTGCTGAGCCTTCATTGTGGTCAAAGATGCATGCAGTTTTACACTATCATTTAGCTCTAATATGTCACATCCAAGAAATTTTAAGACTATACAAGTTTTGTTTTTGTGTCGGTGCAAAATCAAAATATAACTCTGCATTATATCTATTATGTAATGTACCAACCACAGACAGATCCACATTCAGAACAGTGCAAGCATTTGTAAGATACATCCATTCATTTAATGTATAGTTTATTATTACATTGCATGTGTATAAAAATGAGAGGGGAAAAAAGCACAAAAACAAAACCACTAGGGGTGCTAAATGTCATTCACTATCATAATGCTATGTAATATTAACTATATATGTGCACAAAGCACACTGTGCCTGCTGGCTTTTAGTTTCGCTTTGTTTTTTGTTTGTTTTCTTATCAGAATGACTACCTGAACAATGGACAATATACATGTAATTACATGTATTTGTAAAGTTGAATGAGTGAAAAGAATGTATGAATGTATTGAAAAGATAGTGTTTGAAGCAAAGAATCATTTCAACTGGACATTTCAGTGTGTCATACTTTTCTGAATATACAGAAATAACCTGAATATCAATCGTCAGTTTTTTTCCATCATGTTTCAGAACCCTTATCGATATATTTCAGATTTTCTAGAACATATTTTTTACCCTCTGTAAAAATTATTTAGAATTTCTACACAAAAACAAAGCATTTTTTCCTCATTTTTGTAATGGATCAAAGACTGGCAAGTTTACAGCAGATATTGAAGGATAGATGTGTAACCTGGACCAATTTTTTTTTTTTTTTTTCAGAAATGTCTATATGATTATCAATAGATGCGGAATATATTTTGACAGTGTGTTGAAGAGCAATTCACATCCATTCAGGAGGACAAGTATTGTGAAACTGAATGGTGTGAATGGGAAATCCAAGAGAGAAGGGCTTAATAAATCCATGACTAAAGAAAGCTTTTTTCCAATTTTCCAAAGAGTAGCATTAATTTTGAAAAGTTGGAATAAGTGAGGCGTGGTGAAATGACATCTATACATTATTATATTCATACATCCTTTGCTTGTCAATTGCATTGAAAACCACATTTCTTGTGGTTGATATGTTAAATATTTGCTTGTAAATAATAATTATATTATGTTTGATAATATGTAAGCATGTATGTATTGATGACAATAACAATGATGATGATGTTATACGTTTGATTACACCAATAATATGAATAAATTCAAATTTAACAGAACTATATGGTATCATTGCTTCATGATTTGGATAAATGTTTGTCACAAAGAATCTGTGTGTTAACCCACGACAAACGCACACACACATACATTGATGTTGGTGTCAGCACAAACATCTTTGAGTGGTTTCACATTCTATACCTATAGCTAATGCAATACTCAATAATCCTATACATGTACACTGAAAAAGTGTATGCAACATCTAAAAAGGAAAGTATCCCCCCACACACACACCCACGCACACACACACACACATGTGGGATGAGTAAAAAAATTCCCTTAGTTGGTCAGACATATTAGGTGGAAAGGGAGGGGTGGGGGAGGGGAGAGAAATCATTATAATGAATGATGAATTGGATTTGATCAGAAAATTATGTTGGATGAAATGTAGAATTGGCTCAAAATAACCCTACTGTACAAAAACTTCTGCAGAAGACTTTAACAAGAGATTTGGTGTGCAGATACTAACAGAAAGCCTCTGATCAGATTCAGAGCATAACAGTTACTTTCAGTGTGTACAGTGTGGACATTGTTTGAAATAACATTTATAACAATGAATGTATCAGTTTTGTACATCGTATCCACTGAATTACCTTTTGCCATGCAGAAAAATGCTCTTAAGGAAGACTTGACTACATTCAGTGATTAAAAAAAAAAAAATCTGGATCTGTGACAGACAGGAGCAATTGAAATGTTTGGGAACACTTTCTATCTCATACATAGAAAAAATGTTAAAAAAAGAAGAAAAAGACACAAAAGTAAAAGAAAGGGGCCGAGATGTTAAATATCTGTCTCTCTGTAAAAATGTCAAGGGTTCAAATCCTGTCACGGGATGAGAGAGATTAGAACCTGTGGTTGCTTGGATAGCGAAGCCCGCCATGTAACTGTGATAATCCTACTCGCAGGATTAAAACTTGCAATTAAAAAAAAAAAAATTGCTGAGGGGGTGTAGATCTAAGTGTTTGGATTGTGAGCTCAGTGGCCTGAGTACTAACGGTCGAGAACAACAATTTGTGCAACTAAAACTATAGACAATCCGCTAATCAAATGCATCACATCACATCATACCATATACGAACACAAAATCAAATCCATAGACATAACACTAAAGTAATTATTACATTTGTGATAAACTTTAGTTGTATGTTCCATTCCATGTTTTGGAAACATTGTGACTGGAAACAAAATGCATCCAATAGTATGACTTTAGTATAGATTCCTCAAATACAGGAATATTCACATTGATCAGATTTGCTTATCACCAACAGTTAAATACTCAGTAATGATTCAGTATGCTTGCGATCAAACTGAACTCTCTCAAATACTGAAAATGACAACAACAACAACAGATTTGAATAACCATGAATGGCAGTTTTAAAGAGGATTAGATTTTTATTTCAGTCGAAAAATACAGTTTTATTCGTTGCGTTCTTTTTTACGCCTTTTTAACATGCCAAAGGCTGTTTTAAGCACCAGTTACATACTGTTGTTGTTGTTCGTTTTCGTGATGAGAATAATTATGATGGTGGTGCTTCTCGGACTAAAGGTTTAAAAAAAAAAAAAAGTTCTTTCCTAAGTCTTAAAAAAAAACAGGAAAATAAACCCCGAATTCGTAAGCAAAACAAGAAAGCAGTATGAATAGGCTAGAGCAGAGAAGCCATTCAATAGGATGTATGATACAAAATCTTAATTTATGGTGTGTTGCCCCATTGTGTGTCAACGTCTCCCTCTTTTCATGATAAGTAACTAAGCCCACATTTCCTCATCGCTCACATAATAGAATTTTTTTAATGAATGTTGCCACTGCTGTTATTGTTGTTTCCATTTTTCGCGCTGTGACATGATTCAGTCGTAGAATTATGCCCAGTGAAAGGAGAAATATATCTAATACATTGAATCGAGCTGTGGTCCACCGGATAATTAATTAATTAGGCTATTTATTTGAACCCTGGAATGAGGTCAGGGACAAGACCACACTAAAAACTCTTTGAGAGATAATATTGGGAAATCCCTGTATCTATTTCTGTTTGTGGGTGTGAGGGCCTGGCTTCCGCTGTTTTGTGTTTTGTATCAGGTGTGCAGTGAATTAGGCCTAGGCTGCTGTACATTATTATTATCGATACTATATTTAGTATGGCACGCATGTGGGTGTAGGACTGTGTGTTATTTCATTATTTTGGAAATCCCTGTACGGTTAGACATTCTGGTTTTAAAGCAAACAACCGTTGCAGTAGATCATGTGTTGGGCTCGCCTGTCCTGACGTATTTCACACACCATATCATGCATATGCACACTTGATAAGCTGTTATCTCAGAATACTAGGTCAGTCGACGATAACAAATCCACCGTTTAAGAGTGGAGATCTAATTTAAAAATAAAATAATGTCTGGAGACATGTTGTGGAATGTCACTGAGGACGAATCCATGTCTGTAAAGGAACAAACTTAAAGAGTAAACTACGATAGCTGGTGACACTTCGCTAGGAGTATTGCTATTTGTGCACAAGGAAGTTAGATATATAAGGTGCAAATAAATAAGTGATATAGATCTGGACGTCAAGGTCTATATTCAACAACAGTTGGACCAGGGTAGATTGGCAGCCATACTGGTTAGTATGTTTTCCTTCATCATACCAGATGTTGGGACAAAAATAGATCTAATTGTTTTGTTTTAAGCCAGTGCGCTCGCAGTGAAAACATCAGGAGTCTCTTACTGAATTCTGCATACGCGCTCAAATGTGTCGTAATGAATTTATTAAATTAGAGGTCGAACACAGGTTCACAGATATTACCAGACCTCTCAAATAAAGCAACACATAATGTTATGTATTTTTGTTTCTATAACTTGCCTAGAATCTATCTATCTCTCGGTATCATGTGGGCTAAGATTGACTTCAGTTAAGTCAGTTCAGATTACATGATGAAGTCAAAGTGAACTGAGTGGAGGACAACAGGATGAAGAGTTAGTTTATGTATTGTACCTATTTTTGAACATATAAGTGACAGTGTAGTGAAATACATTTATGTAGGCCTAATAATGGTCATGAAAATTTGTAATTTATATCATTCCAGTGAAGGGTTTCGCAGTAAAACAAAGAATTATTCCACAAATATTTGGCCTTTAAAGGTGAAATAACCTAGACACATGGTTCAGTGAAGTTTCTCTCTTGCCTTTGCCTGCAATTTGTTGAATTCTTTTTTTTTTTTTTGGTCTTTTGTTGTCCTTGCAAACATAGTATGTTGCATCCACCAAACTTAATGACAGCATTCAATCCCCCTATAGATGGGGTTTTGCAAAATTTAGATTAACTTGAGGTTTGTGGATAGAAATAGAGATGGCATGCTACAGTCAGTGTACAGGTATCCTGTAAATGAGTTCACTCTTGAACAAATCAGAGAGTGATGTGGGTAACATCTCACAATTCCTTGATTATTACCACTGTGTTTCTGTGGTTGGTTTTCAGGTACAAGCATCCATGAACAAGGACAGACTTGAAGATGATTTTATTAAGGTAAAAAGTATTTAATTAGTACTCCCTGTCTTCTGGTCTTCAATTTGTCAGATCAGTTGGAATAACTTTGAATTATAAGTTATTGTCTTGGGAGTTTTACAAATTTTGTGGTGAAGCACCGCAACAACTACGAGTGCAGATAAAATTGTAGAATTTTTTCTTTATGTGAAATAGCATTTTGTGGTTAATATAGTATCATAGAAATTTGAATGACCCATGAAGTAAACACTTTTCATTGCATTCAGTGGAATTTAAAAGTAGTTTACAACAGCCACTTTACATCTGTGAAAAGTGGTAGAAAATTATAACAGTATATATAGCCAGTTTTATCTATACTCGTTGTCAGTGAAAAGTATAATTCTGTGGATATGTAATTTTACTGTAGGTGCATTTTGTATTCTTCATGTACCCTATTGTCATCATTTGTAGTCTCAATGACTCCATATCAAGTATGTGTGTGCGTGTGTGTTTTAAGTTCCCAAATGATATGTTCTGTGTTGTTGTTTTTTTTCATCTATTTTTTACGAGACTTTTATAAACTGCATACAGAATATAACATATATTGACAAGGCCAGAGCAATCAGATGAATCCCAGAAAAAATACATTCATCTAAGAGTCAACAAGTATTCCCATTAAGTTCCCCTGCAAAACCCCAGAATGTGGAATACTGGAGCGAGTCGACAGCTGGGACATAGCAGCTGATTTCACAGGATGGGGAAAATATCCCAAATCAATTAAGACATCAGCTCTGAGACCGGACATAGAACAAGTACAAGATGGCCAAGGACCAAGATCTCCTGATGGATTTGCTAAGAAGGAAGGAAGACAAACATATTTGCAGTAGAAGTGGGAGCAAGGGGCTATGTTGGTTCAACAGTATATTCTCCACTGAAGAAGCTCAAGCAAATTAGGTGGCTGGAATATTAGAAGCGCTCTGTGTGAGCTAGCAACATTAACAGAGAACTCTTCCTATTGATAAGATGCAAAATAAACGATGTTGATCCCTACACCGCTTGATGCCAGATAATAGGTTTAAATGGAGTAAGTTATGCCATAAAAGCAGTGGCACGCAGGAATGGTTAGACAACCTTGGTCAGCCACATCTGAACCAAAAGCCAAACGGCACTGATTCAAATTGCACCCAGAGAGTTCCTGATGTGAAAAAAGTGGGTGACGGACATCGGGAGTCATGACCTCGGTATGGCTGGGGTTTTAGAAGATGTCAGGAAGTTAAAGGCCAAAACATCTAATGAAATTACCCACTCTTCCTTTGAAGAGCGTTACCTTTCTTGCTCCACCTGAGGAGTTTTCCTGCCACCACTAATATTATGGCAAAGTTCTTGGAAAAATCATTGTATCATTTCCTGGATCACTATAATAGGTCTGTAGAACCTGATGCATCAGTTCTACTAAGTGAAGACTCTATTCACTTTTAGGACTCAAAGCTCATGATAATTGCTTTTCTATGATTGCTGTTTCAGAAAGCACATACTAAATATTAAAAGCAGTGATTTACACTTCTACTGGTGGACTCAGTAATCTGAAATACAAAGCATAAACCTCACAATTTGAAAATAATTTTGTCAGAAAAATTGCACTGAAGTGTAGGCTAGAGGTGAGTGGTCCCTAAAGTTTTGAGATGTGTTTGCATCATGGTTGGGTGTCAAACACTTTTGAGTTCATTTTCAGTTTGATATCTGAAAGTTACTCTATTTACTTTGAATCTTAGTTTAATATCAGCCATGATTTGATTGTGTCTGTTTCTTCCTGTTATAATTCCTAGATACTTATGATTGGAGATGCATGTGTAGGAAAGACATCATTCATTGAGAGATATGTCCATGACACCTTCAACGAGAACTACAAGTGTACCATCGGTTGTAAGTTGCCTTTTGTTTTTTTTTGTTGTTTTTTTCAGATAACCAGAATTTATTACTTTTAAGGACATGTAAAATTTATCTTGTTTGATTTTTTTAAATGAGATGTAAGTCGCTGGACTAGAACCCACAAATCGGGCTTTGAATGTGATGAGGGTGGTCAGACATTGAAATTTTTTGTTATTGCAGAAATCCTCGATTTATAAATGCATGTATTACATTATTAAAATCGGGCTTTTGTGAGGCTGACATGTAGATTTATGCATTCGACTGTTCCCTTAATCTCGATTTTCTCAGAATTTCAGCCATTGAGGGGAGTCCTCCCTTGTTTCTTTAAACTGCAATATCTCTGGCTAGAATAAAGCCAGCTCAAAACATTTTTCACCATCTGAAAGGGTATGAAATAAGCTTTCACATGATACCAAAAACCCCATGTGGTGAAAATTTGATATACATCTCATTTAGACTGGCTGAAAGACATTTATTATTTATTATGAAGGATCCTTGTAAAATTTGAGACATATATATAATCTAGTAATAATGAGGAGAGCTGAATAAATGAAATACAAGCTTAGCCATTTTTTTACTGCTAAATGCTATGTACCAGGTTCTACAGAGACAATTCTCTCAAAAGATCTACTCTTCGTCCATCCACGATAGTTTTTGAAACAAAACACAAACTTTCACATCAAAACAGAGAGAGTTAATTTGTTTTCTTTTATTTAGATTGTAACATAAGATAAACTCTAATTGTTTTCAGAAAGGAAATTCCATAAACAGTTTGATGAGATACAATATGTATAATTTATATAAGATACATTCATATAAAGGGCAGACACAAATGTCACTTACAGCATTGCAACAAGGCAGAATCAAGTAACACTGCCTCAGCTTGATAAGTGATGGCAGAAATTAATTTCTGTAATGCTCACGATCAGTTTTTACATGCAACAAATGCCCAGTTCTTTTGGCTTATTTCAATTGTAAAATGGGTGCTTGGAATCTTCCAAAATTGTGTAAACTTTGAAAGCATGCTGCAACATATAAGCTTTGACCAAGCAGTGACCTGCACCAAATCCTCAGTCTTGGGACCTATTGTACATATCATTACCATATCTTTCTCACTTTAAATCCTTTAACTAGTGGGATGGCCTCATGGCCACATTTTGAGTATTCTAAATGATAGTTTGAGATCCTGTGACAACTGTGATACAGATCCAATATATGCAATGT
The DNA here is from genome assembly GCA_038406235.1 of Peronia verruculata. Taxonomy (NCBI): domain Eukaryota; kingdom Metazoa; phylum Mollusca; class Gastropoda; order Systellommatophora; family Onchidiidae; genus Peronia; species Peronia verruculata. The sequence goes on along the minus strand of JBCAUA010396070.1, from coordinate 21,758 downwards.
TTTCGTAATTTTTTTTTAATTAACGAAGCTCATTTTTACTCATTTTCTTAGATTTGTTTTATTCAAAATTGCTCAGTGACCTGTGTTTCACTCATTTCTAATAATGTGACAATTTCTTTCCTCATTTCCTTTTTGCTTGCTTTTTTCTTTCATGTCATAATTTCCAATCTAATTTCCCCAGTTGACTGTGTGTCAAAGACGGTGATAGTAAATGGGCATGGAAGAAATGGGTCCACGGTAAAACTGCAATTGTGGGACATTGCCGGTAAATTGAATTTGTACTGTAGATTGCATAAGAAATGGAAAAGAATGTCTGTGGTTTAGGTGTACGTATTTAGAAATATAAATATTTTTTTTTGTTCCTTTAGTACTTTGCTCAGAATTAAACCATATCTTCTTGTTGAATCAGTCTATTTCTATTAAGAACTTCATTATTTGAGCAACATCATTCAATTGTTGCCCACTGGGGACTTATCACTTGCTCTTCAGTTACACTCATTCAGTTGAATTAAGATATTTTTTAAAATGTATTTCACATTTATTTCACCAATCATAAATTAAACATGAAAGATCTTTAATCTTTATACTTTAATACTCTCTCATATATTTCTGTGTCTGCACTTGGTCATCAGTGATAATTAGAAAGCTTATAGGATAGGATTTTCTTCTTAACTTTATGAAAAATAAATTCATGACCTAGAGATATGATATTTTCAATACAAATTATGATTAAGCATTGTTCTGGGTGAAATGGTGTGTGACAGTATTGTGTTCGGTCATCATGCAGGACAGGAGAGATTTCCATCATTGTCCCGAGCCTACTATCGATATGCCAGGGGCTGCATTATTATGTTTGATTTGACCAGAACTGAAACATTCCACAATGTGAGGAAATGGAAGAAAGCATTGGACAGCCATACACGAGAGGATTATTTGCAACCAATTCCATGCATGCTTGTAGGCAACAAGGTGAAATTTTCTACTTTTCATTGTTCAGGTTTTGTAGATCTTATGTAAATGTACAGGTGTACTGTAAAACTGCACAGAATTTTTTTTCTTTCATCTAGCCAAAATAGCTTTCAGGTTTTCCTTCCAGCTGTGTATTTACCTCCATATCCTTTTTTTGAGTTCATCCATCAAGTTGCGCATATATTGGTCATGTGCTCATAAGCCATCTAATGTTTCTTTTATTACTGATTCATCTACTTAGCCTCCTTTGAAATTTTTCATGAGACAAGTATTTAGTACATCTTTTAAGTCAAGTAGCATTTAAAATGTTCAGTGAAGGCTGATAATAGATGCGATGCAATTTTCACTCAGAATGTCTTTGTATAAGTTCTGATTTATGATTGGCTGAGCAAGCAAAGGCAGGTAATGGTACTCCTTTCCATACATTTCAAAGTCAAAGATAACCTTGGTGTTGGCTTGTCTACTCAGTGGCGAGCTTTCATCTTTTCTTCATGCATATTAGACTTTATTTCTAATCTCTTCATATAGGATCTTGTTCCACTGACGGCCTCCACTGAATTATATTAGTAGTCACAGTTTTCCATGATCAGTGTTCAAGATCATTTAATCCACATTCTATCCAGCAATGCATTATTACAGGTATAGAACTCTGCAAGGAGGTCACTCAAACGCTCGCCACGTGCTGCGTGATTACACATTGGTGGGTTGGAACTATAATACTTAGCGTTGAATTTACTCTTATATTGACGATTACAAGAGAACCAGGAAACTTCCTAATATGCAGTTTTCGCCAAAAATTGTGGAAAAACAATAGAATGTCATACCTTAAAAGTTGTTCCTTTATTTTCAGCGATTCATTCCTAGGGCTGCAAAACATGCATTATCCCTGTTTGTTGTCATACTTTTATCGGGCGTGTTTTTGTTCTACCGGATATTAGTTAGACGTGGTGAGCACAGAGCTTATAACGTTTAACATTATGTCAACAGTATTCAGAAATGTCAATGCCCACTTGAGTGTTTAGAAACCGGTAGGTCCCCCCTCCTTTCCCTTATCCTCCTTCTGCCCCCCCCCCCCCCTCCTTCTCAATTATTAGTAGTAGTAGTAGTATTAACACCAATTTGCCAAATTCTTTTTATTACTGATATTTTCTTAGATATTATAAATATAGATACCAACTTTTATTGTTACTGTTATTACTATTACAAATATCAAGTTGCCGTTTTAATAACTATTACTATTGCAATACTTTTGCATCCCCACCCTCGTTGAAATGAAGCGGGATTCTAATATATAAGAACGAAAGAGCGTAGAAAAGAAAGGAAAAAGAAAGAAAAAAGACAGAAAGGAAGAACAAAGAGAGTATAGGAGGGTATAGTTTTGCGCCTGTTTTCTGGCACTTTTTTTGTTTCTGTTTATTTGTTTTATTGTTACGTGTGTTAATACCGAGTTGCGGAATTTATTATTATCATTATTATTCATCTATTCTTACCATAATTTTACTTATTATTAGCACAGATATGAGACAGATGAATAGGCGGACAGAAGGACAGATGGTAGACTGGTGTTACTGCTATGTATTTCTACTTGTGTTTTTTTTTTTTTTTCCTAAGCGGAGCTGCTATTGTGTTCAGTTCCGAGTAAGGAAACAACGACTGAACTCTGGTTAATAATATATCAGTGATAGTGCTTTTTTATTTCCTTTCCCTAAAATCAAATTGTTGAAAAAAAAATAAATAAATCAGTGAATGAAATGTGCTCTTTAAGTAATTTATAGTGATAAATTAATACCAAAAATAGTACACTGAAATTAACATGTAATGCTTCATAGACACTATCATTTCAAAACTAATCAAAATGATGCAGGATGCTTTTTCTTAAATTATTTTATTAGTTACCGGTCTGACAGTTATATTGTAATTTTATAAAATGATGCAGGATGCTAAATTGTGCACTGACATCATTGGAATCCTTACAACTTTTAGTTTTTAAGGAATACCTCAGATAGCATATGAAAGAGTTTTTTACAATATGACAATCTATATATTTTTTTATAAGTTTTAGTGAAAACCGCATGCCACTGCGTTTCTTGGTTCTCTCGTAAATGCCATTTATGAGGTTAAATTCAACGCTATATCTATAGTTCCTGCCCACCAGCTCTGCCGTGTAACGACCATGACCGAGGCATTGCACAGCTCTATTGGCTATAATTACAGCTATTTATATCACTTATCATTACTCTGTACTTCAGAAGGACTTGCCCAGAATGATTCAGCCCGATCAAATAGAAGGTCTATGCAATGAAATGAATGCTGTTCAGTGGACTGAAACGTCCATCAAAGAGGGAACAAATGTGAATGAAGCTATCATGTAAGTACTCAGCTACTCCTTTTACTTTACTTCTTATTGTAAACTGCATATTGTGCCATTCGTGCTATATACACAAGAATCACTGTTATAGACATGTTGTGTTTAGAAATGGCACATAGACACACACTCATAAAAGTCTGACATGGGTTTTCTTATCTTTGGCAAAGTTAGAATGACTCAAAAGTTGGCAAGTGAAAGAAAAGAAATTATTATAGTAAGAATGTTCATGACTTTAGTGTACATTCTAATGCACTGTAAGAATACGTTACTGTAATTTTTTTCATTATGTGTACTCTACATTGAATTTTAGAATATGTATGAACAGAGTTCATATCATATTGTTAACAGTATACAGAACTGACGATATGGTAAAGCTTAAGTGATATTAAAGTTTAAAAGCATGATTTTGTAGCTGTGTGGTAGTCCATTTCTTTTATTTTGTGCATTCTTCACCCTTCGGGGATATCATATACACGTACATCATTACAGCGGCATTTGCTTTGTAGTAGACTCGATGATACAGATATAAATGTGACATATTTTGAGTAGCTTGTCATATTATTATTTTCGGCTGTGAAGGTTTGATTTATGTATTTTTATAATTTTCTATCTATTGCAGGTATTTGCTGGATGTTATCCTGGAACAGTCACCTTCAGTGTATCAGCCAACAGAATACCAGTTTGTTGATGTTGTGGACTTAAGAGATTTTGATGAGAAGTCTGTGAATCCAAAACGAAGATCTTGTAAAGTGTGTCAGAAATAAAGCAGCACACCGTTGGGTATTTTTCATGCAGAGTAAATGTGCCAAAATTTATTGTGACTCACAGTGTTTGACATACTTCTTGCAGCTGTCAAGACCATTAATAATGAGTGCTGCTCATCATGTATTTTTTGGGGGGGCCCATACTCCTCATAATTACAGGAACAACATGGAATAAAAAGTGAACTAATTTTTTTTTTTTTTTTGCCATGCAGGTGTTATATAATAGCAGATTGAATTATCAGTTTAAGTGTAGTCAGCCAACACAGTAATTTGTATCATCAATAGAAGCTGATCTTGATGATGATTTGTAACATGTATTTTACATTTCTGTGGGATTTTTTTTTTTTTCTTTTCTTTTGGTTTGTTTTGTTTAAAGCTCATTTTTTTTAGCAAACAAAATGCTTTTTTTTTCTTAGTTACTTACTTAGTGATCTTTCTTATAGTTTAGAAGTTTATAAAACCATAGAATAATGAGGAAGGAGCCATGTAGAATTGACCAAAAGAAAAACCATTCATGGTTTAATGTTTTACTTAATTTGTTTTTTAAATAGTTGGGCAGATTGACTGTATTCTTATTTTATTAAGATATACGAGAGTTTCTTTTACTGATTTTTTTTTTTTTTTTCTGCTATGTAGCAGTCTTGACCGTGGCCCATTATACAAAAGATAGTGTAGAAATTCATCCTGGTTAAATGCCATGCCTAGCAGAATTGAAAACATTCATCGAATAAAATAAAATAGAGTAAAAAAAAAAATTATTTTTTTTAAATTACCATCAACATCTCTCACATACTTTGATAAAACATCTTTCTCATCACCATCTCAATAACTGCTCACCTACTAGAATATAATTTTCCACAATTATTGATTGAAAGACAACCAATTGTATCACTTCATTTTCTGTGGCTGTATCTTGTTTACTGTGTTTTTAGCGAGAGATCACAAAATTAAATTTCAATGTTCTTGAAACAGTGTTTTACGGTGTTTTATGGAAACATGTTAGAATTATGATTGAATAATTTGTTTCATGTTGAAAGATGAAACTAATGTCAAATTTGCTCCATTCAAAAATTTTAATGGAAATTCAATGTATTTCAGGTTTTATTTTTTACTTGTATCACCCACCACTTTTTACAGGAGAGACAGGGCATGCTGGCAGACATTCATGCAGGGTAAACGTTACTGTAAAGTGCCTTTTAAACAATATTTTTTTCAGAAGCATAATATAATTTGTGTAAATAAGAGCCCAAGACCATTTTTACTGTTTGCCTTTTTTTTTTTTTTTTATGTGTGTTTGTTCTTAGAACTTGTGGCCTTTGAAATAAAGACTAGCTATTGATTCTTGCAAAGTGTTTTTCGTATAACACAATGCAAACATGCATGTGATAGTATAAATATTTGTCTGTGAGGTCCATTCTAACAGTAAGTTTCATCTTTCTAATCTTGAAAAGTTTTAATTGTAGAATACTGTAGTGATAATTGATGCAACAAACTCTTCATATAATGGCCACTCAGTGAAATGTCTGTTATTGTCAGGGTATTTTTACGTGTGCTGAAACCACATGTTGAATGTGATGATGCAAGTGGTTCTGACCGGGCATATCATTTCTTTACCAGTGGCCAAGCTTATGTTTTCCTAAGTAAAATCTTTGTCCTTGAAGTTTTTTCTTTGCATTTGGGGAAAAAGTTTCAAGTCACAGGGTTGAAAATCTGAGGGAATATCAAGCATGTTCTAGTTACTTTCAGCTACTACTCCTCAAGTTGCTGGTAGACCTCTCTGATAATATGGACTGGCATTAATGATAGAATGGAAAGAAAAAAATTGTCTTTTCTTCAAAACTAATTGAATTGTATTGGTTATTGCTTGCCTTAGTACTTAATTTCTTCATATGAGACAGTATCTCAGTAAGATTTCCAAGGTCAATATCTGATCGGGTTGTAGAAGGATTTTTTTTAAATTCCATTCCTTTTTGTTTCAGTAGTGTGGAGACGTGTGAGGTTGACCAAATTTAAAGGTCTTTTTTTTTAATGTTTTTATTTAGAATAATTGTTGTGATTATATTCCATGCATTTGTATAATATAATAGTGTAATTTTTACAGTACTGTTGTTCACCTAAGAACAGAGTTCATGTTATTTGAATGTGTCTAAGAAGTCTAGGCATTACATGTATATGTTGAATTGGTGCGTATTTACAACATCCTTGGCAAGCAATTATTGTTGCTTTGACCATGATGGTACAACCAAATACATAATAATTTCTCTCTACATAGGATGCTTTCTTCTTGGCAGATATACATGTATTCTCATAGACCAGGAACTGGTCTGAACTTCCAGTGTTTTATGTATTTCTTTCTTTTTTGTTTTCATATACATAATTCCTACATTAGAATTTCTCATCAGACTAAAAAATGTTCTTACATTTCAAGGTCTTTAATTTTTAATCTAACAGATAGAAAGAGTTTTCAGTCTTTGTGTGTGTGGGCTCTTGTGCATTGATGAGTGTATGCATGCATTCAGACATACATGTATGCATTTTCTCTCTCTTTTTTTTTTTTTTTTGCATTTGAGAATAATTAGCCAGTTTACTTGGTCAGTCATACAAATGATTTAAATTTATCTGTCATGTCATAATTTTGATATGTACACCCTTGAAGTTATAGATCAGCATATCGTCCCTATGAAAGGGAAAAAAATCAGCAGTAGAGGTTTTCCTATGCTCAAGTCCAGTTTATCCACCTGTGCTTTAAAATTATCCCACAGATGCTATATACCAATGTGTTGTGTTGGTTGTGTTGGGGTTTTACAGCACATCAGCAGGATACCGGCCATATTGTGCCTAACACAGTGGGTACATTTACACGGTAAAATTCTGATCATGGTATATAGAACAAAATGTAGCCTGAACGGACAAGGCATTTATGAGTTATAAAAGGATATCAAAATGTGTATAAATGTGGGTTATCAAATATTGTATAGCAAATAATTGATGACTTTATGTCCATTTTTGGATTCTCTCACACATAGGCAAACTTTGAAGTATTGTTTTGTGATCTTCCCATTTAAAATACTGGAACAGAGTCGACTGTTTATCTTTTGACAGTAATTATATGTTTTCTGCATGAAAGTGTGGGTATTGCGTTGTTAGAAGCCCAGTTTTGTCTGTGTCAGCTGTCTTCAGTAAATTTCATAATGTAAAAAATATCTTCTTCAGCATTATATTGTGAATGTCAAATCCTAGTATATTCTATAAAATATATCAGAGTCAAGATGAATGTCCTAAGTTGGAATTGGCATCAATTTAATCACTATGATAATGTAAGACTGCTATAGCATTGACATGTTTAAATTTATACCTAGACAAAGAATAATGGCAAACAGAATTTCTGCCAAAGTCAGTATCTTCTGAAAAAAGTGATGTTGAAAATGTGTAATTCAGTTTTTTATTTGTGATGGATCAATGTGTAGATTTTATTGTTAATGCAACTGTTTATTCTTTGAATTTAGAAAAAAAAATCATTCATTTGAGATACTTTATGAGACAGAAAATTCTGTTGGCAAAATGAGTTTTGGAGCCTTCTATATTGGCACTGGCAGATATGGATGCTCCGATTAGGGTGCTGAAAACTCCATATGGTATCCATATATTATTTGCAGAATTTCCCACCTTATTGTGCAGGCATGATTTGCACATTGCATTTACATTTTCAAATTTATTATTTTTTTTTTTATTAGATGAACTGCCAGTGCTCAACGGTTCATGTACTTTCATGTCATTGTTTTTATTTGTTTTTTCCTGAAACATTTATTTGTGCTCCAGTTGTTTGCTTAAAATAACTGAGACTTTTGAAAGCTCTTTTAGAAGACAAACTTCATGACTATTCACATGTTGTTTTAATATAGCAATGCGGGTCATTGCAAAAATATCATTTATCTGTATATTTCACTGGCTCATGCACACATCAAGACGTGTCCCCCTTGTACAAAAATGTTTACTTTTTTGTGGAAAATAGTTATCTTATCTTATAACCATATATTATTATCTTTGTGAGTACAGTTTGATCCACACTGAAATGCTATAGGTGAATTATAATGGAAAAGTAGGTTGGATGATGACCACAAGTTTCTGTAAGAAAATCTGATGATAAAGTTCTAGTTTTTCTGAAAATTTTTTTTTAAAAAATGTAAATTCCAACAGAAAGTTAGATCAGCATGTGTCACAGAATGGCTTTTCTTTTTTCTTTTCCGTGATTTCTTTTGAGTGGCTAATTTAAGAGATTTCCATCAAGATGTGTTTTGTCACTGCTGTTTTGCCCTGAATCTTTGTAAGGTCTTCTGTGCCTGTTGCATGGATAAAAATCAAAGTGCAGTACAGTGACTTCCCTCTGTCCATATCAATGTTTGTTAAGGAAAAAAAAACTACTTTTATTCAGTGATGTTAGCAGTCTTTGAAGTTACCCATTTATTTATACATGTATTTATTAGTAGTGAGCTGAAGAAGAGGCAATGTGTCTTTCATTTTAATTTGTTAGAAACTATTTTCACTTTTTTTTGGGGGGGGGGGGGGGGGGAATTTATTGATGCTTCAGGCAGGCACAAATGAACCAGTGTGTCGCATATTTTTATTTCAAATTTTTATTTTTTATAATTATCAAGGGATGATGGTTATATGATTCTGAATAATTCTAAGGAGTCATACACATAATGATCCCTCTTCTTTTTGTGTGTTTTTTTTTTTTTTTTAGTATATATATATATTTTTTTTTTTTTTTTTTTTATCAAGCATAATACGATCTAAGTTTGCTTTGAATTATTCTAAATTTTTCCCAGTGAAAAAAGTTATTCTTATTGACTTTTGAAATTTGTCATCACTTTTTTTATTACTTCTTTTATATCAACTTCATAATAGTCATCAATGATTGGTGTTCATTATCATCACGGATATGCTTTCTAAAAAGAAAATGTCAAACTGACCCTGAAAGAAAATTAAAATGATTGTGTGTTTGTCACTTCAATGTCTGTACACTTTATGAGTGGACTTTGATGTAATGCCATATTATCAGTTTTGTTAAAAACTTTATTGAAAAGATCAGAGTTAAAAGATGTGTGTATGTGTGTGTGTGTGTGGGGGGGGGGGGGGGGGGGGGAATTTTTGTCGCTTCCT
>JBCAUA010396070.1:1997-12484 GCA_038406235.1 Peronia verruculata | reverse complement strand
CCCCCCCCTCCCCTCTATTGATTAATTCTTCTACTTCAAAATATTTTTTGATTCTGTATGTTACAAAAAGACTTCCACATAAGAATGTAAGTGAAATACCCTGGAGATTTATTTCATTGGCTTTTTCCATCTAAGTAAAAAAGTTACCTTAGATCTTGAAAACAAGAAAAGAGAAACAGAAATAATGGAAATAAACATGGAGAATATAAGTATGTTATCTCTGCACTTTATTTGTTGAAGCAATTACTTCTCTTTATATAACTTATGACTCACTGTCATGCGATTATGGTACGAAGAAACCTCCAGTTTCTTTTTTCCGATTGTAGCCATTTCTTGTCGAATTTAGATGACTGCGGCCTGAACAATGGAGGCAGAAAAGTCAATATTATACAGGGTTTTTAGTACAAATTTCTTTACACTCTTGGGAGTGAATCTAATGAATATCCCTGGAGAAGAGTTTCATCTCATGTCATGAATTGCAATGAGATCATGATAATTAATGGAGAACAAATTTATAGCCCAGCATAAAAATAGATAAACGAAACAGATGCACAAGAAACATAAGGCATACAATAATTTTCACCTTAATGCAAATGATGTGTACCAGTTAGAAATATTTAAATGGAGAAATTCCAGTTAAGTACATAAACATTCACTGATGAAATTTATCATGAACTGACAAATACATGCATTGACACATTTACATGAAACCATAAATTATCTTCCTTACTCTGTGCTCAGTGATTATTTTCCATACATATGCAAACTAAGACAGGTTAAAAATCATCATATGCAAAACCTGGGAGATAACGAATATCAGTTTCTCTTAGTAAGTAACAAAGCACTGGCTGGTATTTGGCAACGTAGATAAGATCTTTCTCACTATTCAGTGTAAATCTAATACTGGTTATTCATAAGCAAGGTTGAATTCCACAACTCATTCAAGGCAGGAAAAATGATACTGCTGCAATGAAATGTAATTTAATAAATTTGTTGAGTTTTCTAAATTCTTCTTGGGCATTGATACAACAACAAAAATTCTAAAGATGTCTTGAGATTTGATATTCAAGGTAGATCATTCAACTTTGTAAAATGATATCCCAAGAAAGTATTTTGCTCAGTTTTACAAAGGAAACAAACTATCTGAATGCAATAACAACAATTCAAGAACAGAAAAATCCTCCATCTGGCTTCCGTGAAAAGCCCTTGTTTGTTGTCTCTGTGTGGTGACTCTCTGCAGAGATAGAAACACCGAAAGGAACAAGAAAGTACAGAACATTAATTCAGTAACAAAAACTATCAAAACAAGTTCAAAGTTTCTGTTTTGTTTTTGTTTAAGAGACTCACATTGGCTCATTGGAAAAATAGGAGTTCATTCCAAACCAAATTAAAAGATAAAAAGAAAAAATGTGTGAGTTCACCACAAAAAAACAAAAAGTAATAACTCAATTTCAGTTTTCCCTAAACATCAAATAAATCTTGTCTCTTTATCTAGCTAAGATGTTGGACACTGTATACTGTCAGTATCCAGTATCACTCATAATATATCATGCAGCTGGGTGAAAGTGTCTGAAGTCAAACCGTTTAGTATACTGTTATTAGTTCTGTGAAATAAGAAATGTTTGTACTTAATTGTGGTCATACTATTTAATTTAGCTATGATCCTTTTGTGCTTAGATATTAATTTCAAAGTTGATTCATATGACCTAATGGTGAGTAAAATCTAATTTTCTCAAAGAAGCCACCTATGACTCATACTATAACAGTCATGCACCATATTTTAATTACACTTGAATGCAGAAACAAAATAGTTTGAAAAGAATAAACAGTAAAGCATTTCTGCGAAACTATTGCATATGAAGATTGTAAACCAAAACAAATATAAAACAAAGTCAACAACAGCATATCTTTGAAGACATTGAACTTACCAATAGCACTCTTCACACTGTTGATGTTCTCTTTCTTTGCCTGATTGGTTATTATAAGTGGATGGTTCAAAGGCATTTTCTTCTCAGGCTCAGCCTTAACTCTGTTTTTCAAGACACGCCTGTTGGCAATACAAAAAAAGCTAAAAGCATCCCTAGGCAATATATTAAGCATACGAGCATGGCAGAGTGTGTTGTTGTTATTATTATTAAGGTATATTTCTGTATTTGTTTAAGTTATTTATTTTTTGCCAGTATAGCCAGTTACAGAATAATTATTAAATAATATGGACACTTGGGTTCAAGGAAACAAGATGAATTGAGAAATTTTAACAGTGACACAAATGAAATAATTCTTTGTCATAACTTGCACTCTTTAAAGTTCCATTTATCATTAAACTTTGAGGTACCCATTTGATATCTGCATACAGACCAAAATTGATCAATCTTGTTTTATCTCAGGATATATAACAATAGCTCTTTCTCTATATCCAGTGTAAATTTTTAACTATTTAGCTTGACAGAAATGCTCAAAAAGCTCCAGTTTTACATCTCTTTCCAACTTTCTTAGCTCGCAGAACAAGTATCGTCATTAATCCTTACTCGCTGAATGCCTTGCTGGAAAGGGAGAACAGGGAAATGGTAATGCTTTAGTACTTACTACATGGTGATTAATTCACCATAGTGCAATGACTAAATCTCAAGACAGTTTTTTCATTATAGTGAAAACAACTCCAGGTAGTAAATGGTGGTGACTTGTATGTTATCAATTAACCCGTTCGACATGGTCAGCAATAATGCTGCAATGGAGACATAGAACACTTCACATTTTCTGTTGTATCTTTGTATGATTTGCAACCTGCAATTGTAAAATATCATCTTAAATTAAAATCCATCCTGTTAAGAAACTCTACAAATATGTATTCTTCAATATTATATCAATCATCTTGTGTAAAATTCCATCACGGGCCCATGGGAATAGTTGTATATGACAAAGTCTTACACCAAACCACTGATATGACTCACCCATGCTCATCACCGAGGGTCTCTGGCTGGTAAACTACCTCATTCTTATTTTTGAGGAGTTCCTGATGTTGATTGTATGTTGACTTTAGCACAAAGTCAAGGTCATCACTTGGAGCAGATGGATCAAAGTGATAGACCTCATGCCGTGCAGAGCTAAGAGTGTGTTGGTTGCTGAGGCGTTGCCATGGTTCTTGTCGTTGAGCTAAATGGGTGGGGACTGGGTAACAAATTGTCTATCACAAGAAAAAAAGAAGAACAACAAATATGACTGAGTCGTCAGCACTCCTAAAACATGCAAGGCAGAGCTTGTGAAAGAAAACTGCTCCTTTAAGGTAATGACTTTTGTTGAATTATGTATTCAAGAAATTATCTTTCCTCAACTATTTTACACATTCAGATGTCACTGCCTTTCTATTTTATAAATATGGTAACTGAATTCATGATATTTTAAAGACACATGTCACAACATCAAAACAGCTCCAAACTTTAAGTTTAGTTAAGTTTTTGCAGGCCTTTCGGTCTTTATAATTAAGACTATCTCAGCCATTTACTTTCAACCATGGTGGGCCGCAGGAGAGGTTGTCAGCATCTCCATACATACTGTTTCTCTTTGACCATTAAATTGTGCTCAGACTGTGCTGGTGTGACAATGCCTACACGATTTCATGTGTAGAAAAAAGCTAATCATCTTTGAAAACAATAAAATATTAAAAACAAAAATAAAAAATCAAGGGGAAAAAAGGGGTCAACAAAAACATGTTTTTGTTCATATAGGCTAGGATAGTCCAATCAATTTCAGGTGCAAAAAAAACACATCAAATGATATACTTAATCTGTCTAATTATTACGTAACTTTTTCTTTTTTTAACAGATGGAGCAAAGTTGATTGATGATAAGTGATCAGTTCATACGACATAGGTCTATACTGGCTAGATCTATATATAGTGTTTATGAGATCGAAAGCAACTGCCTGTCAAATACCTCTGGCTCTCTCTTTCCCATGAAGTTGTCATCTCCTTGATACTTTGGGAAAGGATAAGGATCTCTTGATGACTGTGCTGTTGCCATGGTCAATCCTTTATTAATTACTCCAAAAATTAAGGAAAATTGCAACGCCTGCAGCAGGCTTCTCTAGCTCAGGACAACACAGGAAGTTGAAACAATATCCATAGTAACATTTTCTCACTCTCTAACCAAAATTTCATATGATGTTTATTGTGACTCAAAACAAAATGAAAACCAATTGATAATAATGAGCAATAATTTTGATCAAATCCACAGACGTGAATAGGAAGTAAACTTTGAAGAGATTTTTGAAGGCAAATTATTTGAGGTTCCGAGAGTAGAGTTATTTTTAGCATTTGTTAATTACCCGATTATCAACACTGCCACCGTGTGAAGAGCCGCTACTGGCTTTGAGCGACGCACATCCGTCTTGCCTGGAAACGCGGTGAGACAGTATAACCACTGACCAGGTCCACTGTGGTTACAAACAGCTATCAGGTTCTCAGAAAATTTATAGTGCCCTGAGTGACTTAGTCATTCAGTTGAAATTGCATTTTTCTTTGCAGTTAGTCTGTGGTGTTACATGATGATTGTGTCATTGGTTTTGCTTGTTACGATCGTGGCCGCTTCAGTGGGAGCGCAGGAGCTTCGCATATGCCGTTTGGTGAGTAATAAAATGCAGCAGCCTAGAGTTTTGATCAAGGTCGATCTATCTAGATCTAGATCTTAACGGCTAGAACTGGAAAGTTTACCAGGTCTATCGACTGCCAACCACCATGCCATTTCAACTCGCCTCTTCCCCCCCCCCCCCCTTTTCCCCTCACTTTTTGTTTGGTTACAACTGCCGGCACAGTGAGTGGAATGAAAAATACACAGCTGCTTCCAGATCATAGCAGGGTCTAGATCTAGATCTATAAGTGGGATATAGATCTAGATCTATATTAAACAAAAAGAAATTTTGCTTTGATAATTTATGTAAAGTAAGCGAGAATCTTTCAGAAATTATTTAATTATAAAATATTATAATTATATTGATTAATAACCATTGGAAGAATTTTGCATGAACTGAAATAATAATGACAAATGTCACTTGGCAGGTGAAATAAGTCAGGTATCAAACGTTATACATAGATTTATAGGCTAGAAGTTGTTCGTTGTTTTTTTTTTTAATCAAGAAAAGAAGGTGGCTGTACTTTACTTGTAAATAATCTAGCCAGGACTGTTCTGTGCCCAGATATTTACGCTCAAGGTTAACTCTTGTGATCACTGTCTTTAGTCGGTAAAATCTGTGAATTCCTCAGTAAAGCATTGTTTGTTTTCCTACTCATTATATTTGATAGCAACAGTTTTCTCAGGGTTGTTTGTAGAATTATTCTCTTTTCATGTAATTATTTGTGTATACTATGATGTTTTGGGTTGGTTTTTTTTTGTTTGTATGTTAGGATGACTTCCATTATGAGTATACAGAGTGTGATAGTGATGGTGGGAGGTGGCGAGTAGCTGTGCCGAAGGAGCCAAATCTTTGCAAACCAAGCACTCCACCAGGTGAACTGATTCGAGGAAAAGAATGCAGTAAGTAAAGGGATTTTTTTCTCTTGGTGAAGCTGTTTACATTCATCATCTTTTTGCAATCATTTCTTGAAAGCTTAAAGTAATAACATAAGAGTAATAAAAGTAAGAATATAAACCCTTCATGAAAGAAGTTTAAGATGTTTTCATTATGGCCCAATGAAATGTTTGTTCATAAACAGACAAACACATTCTTTTTGGGCTTGCCAAAATTATATCGATTTTGGAGCTATAGAAACACACTGGTTAAATTTTATTAGTTTATAATGTCCTGTGGATTTGTTTTTATCTTTACTTAAACACCTGTCTCTTTGTTTTAAAAGTAGCATTTTTTTTTCAACCATTTTTGTTTATTGATGCTCCATGTCATTTTAGTGCAGTAGATTTTAACTGCTGCCCATTATTCATCCATCTATGATTAGTTTAGCTACATGGGTGATGGTCATTGGCATGCTGTAAGAAATTGTCTATCTTCAATTATGTCAGAGTGCTGATGATGGTGGTGCTGGTTGCAGCATTTCATTGTTTTCCATTCTTTTATTTCTTTTCCATCTCAGATTTTGCATGCAACACAGGGGAATATCTGGACATCCAGGGAGACCAGGAGTGTCACCCGTGCCCACCGGGTACATACTCATTAGGTGGTGGGGTGCGCTTTGACGAATGGGTGGATTTACCCAATGGATTTGCTGTAAAAACGGAACGCATTGGGCAGTCAAGTTGGATTAGCAGCAGACACCATAATGAAGGAAATTGCTCAAGGTGAGTTCTTCAGTAAACATTTTTCTGAGGGAAAACTTTGCCAGATTCTCTGGCCTTGTAAATGTTCTAACAAGTTTTACCTGAAAACATACAAGGGGTCTAGTATGATAAAGGCAGGATAGGAGTGTAGAGCTGGGGAACAGGTCACAACTGCCAACATAGCCTATAAAATGCTGTTAACCCAATATTCCTGCAACCAAATGTCACTAAGGAGAAGTTCTCAAGTATGCAAGCCTTTCACAAAATAAAGCTGTCTCATAATTCTGTCAGTAAACTCTACATACTGCTTAAATGTTGTTTAAGTGTGAATAATGAGCTATTACAAGACAAGGAGTTTTATGCTTTTTTGGCATCCACCTACCTCTGTCATAACATTGTGAAAAAGAAAAGGATATCTGTGTATTGATATTGATATATAATATATATTTTATAATAAATTAAGGGAGGCAGATGTGGACGTAGACCACTACAGGCTCCATGAGGGAATAGCTGTCATGGGAAAAGGGCAGTTGCTTTGCATAATTGTGATATGCAATTAGGGCAAAGCATAAGAAGTTACTTATCATTTAGACATTTTTCCCCCCCTTTTTTGTGTGTGCTTTGCTGCTGTTCCTGTTATTATTATTTTTTTTTTTGCATGCAGTTACTTTATTCAGTCTCACTGACACTACTAGTTCTTATCTTTTTTCTTTAAACATTTTAAGTTTCGGTGAGCTTGTGGTGACTTAAAACATATGTATTATCCTCATAGGTAGCAGTTGTGTTGAGAACACTATTGTACGTCATACAAATTTGCCTAGTCAACTGTATGAGAAGAAAGAAAATTGAACATCCTATGAGCTGGGAGGCAGTGTGAACATCATTATCCTATTCGTTGTAGAGTAAATCATTGTACTTATTAATTTTTACCAAAGCCATTTATCATATGCAGTTTGTTCATACCATCAACTGTGATTCAAATAACCAATCATTTTATCTGCCAATCTACCCACAATGTAATACTTGTGAAGCCATCCAGTGGCTTTCCAAGATGTTATCTCAGTTTTCTGCTCTGGTTCTCATGGAATTGTCAATGATGGCTATTCCTTCCTTTCACTTATTTATTTTTCATCTATCTGTTGTTTTCTGCTGTCTAATCAGTTGTTCTGTTTGTTTGTCTGACTATTATCTAGGTAACTATACCGCCTACTGGTGTGCTGCAAAATCTCCTTTTATATTCAAATGGACTTGAAATTTTTGCTTCAGTGGACAGCTAATATCTTGTTTATTTCTTTGTATGTTTTTGTTATTTTTGCTTTGTTGTGTTCAGTTGTAGTCTTTCTTGTTAACACATTATCATTTTCATATGGAGATAATGACCTTCATTAATGACTTGCCTGTTTTCAATAAAAATCAACAATATGTCACTTATGTCAGTGTGTCATGTCAGAGTTTTCCGGTCAAGGGAGTGACATGTTATTCAACTTCATTACTTACAATCCTGTCAACTGATTTAGCCACATTTGACAACTGTGCAGGTTGACCAGTTGGAGATTTCAATTCCTGCAGGTCATTTTGTCATTGTTTTAAAAAAAAAAATTTTTAAAAATGACTGAAACGGCGTTGCAGAAAATAAAAAATGCTTTTAACAATACTTAAAAACTAAGGTTAAAAAAAAACGCTTTTGGTGTTAAAGCAGTGTTTCTATCTGAAATTTGCTGATACAAAAAACAGTGTACGATTTAGTGCTTTACATATCCTTTTTAAGTATGAAAGGGGTTTGACTTTCGCAAAAAAAAAAGGGAGAAAAGACAAAGATAAAATGAACTTTGTTTGTCCTCAAAAAGGAAATTCCACTCACAGTTGATGAGATAAAATACATGTAGATTTATGACTATGTAGGACTCGTTCACATTTACAGGCAGACAAAAATTTCAGTAACAGTATTAGAACATGGCAGAATCAAGTAAAATTGCCACAGATTGATATATGGACTGCTCATGGCAGAGATGAATGTCTGTTATGCTCATGGTTAGCTCTTACATACAACAGATGCCCAGTTCTTTCAGAATATTTCAGTTTATTGTAAAATGGGTGCATGGGATCCCCCAGAGTTATGTTAAGTTTTGGTATATGGCTATAATAATAAGTATAAATAATAATCATAGTAAATTTTTTAAAAATTTTAAAAAAAGGATGTATCACCACTGTCCTCAGAAAAAAGAAATGTGCCTAAAGCATGGCAGGAAACTGTGTTCTTGTTAATTTTTGTCCACCCAAAGTACCCATCACGAAAAAGTTTCATCACTTCAATAGGTTTGGCATCAGATTTGTCTAAAAATGTACATAGACTAAGATGCAATTTCATCTGTTCCATTTCCTGTCTAAGTTTCATGTCAGAAACTTTGGTTTTCCAGCCCATTAAATGCTTCGCACATTGTAAAACTGAGTATGCCGTGTAGAATATTCCATCTGTTGGGAGCAGAGGCAAGTAGAGAACCATCTTGTGGGTGGCAGAACAGTATTATCAGTAATTATAAATGGTACAACGGCTGCGCTCGAATTTACAGAAGATCATGAAACTGGGGTAGTGCCATCTAAAGATGATATGTATGGGTGCAAAAATAATATTAAAAAATTAGATGCTAAAGCGGTGTTAGCAATAATTGAAGATTGTACAGGATTATTAAATTAATACAGGGTAGAACAGGGGTACCTATTTTCAGGATGTACGCAGTTTTGCCAAGTAATTGAAACATGCTCAGACAGTGATATTATCAGCTGAAGAAAAGCAGGGACTCAACGAAATATATCATTATTTATTATGTATTCTCGATATCGATTAGGGGCTCTAGATTAGGATTGGCAGTTTGAGAATTTCCATAGTGTTTTTGTTCAGGAATTTCGGTACCAATAGCAGATGTTTGGAAAGGGAGGGGGACGGGCGTATGCTCTGTTTAAGTAACTAAACAGCACGGTAGTAGTTCAGCCAAGACGGTATTTCCTTTTTTTTATTTGCCGATTCGGACTTCTATCTTCCCATGAGTGTTTTTAACAGTTCATCTTCTCAAAGTCATCAAGATCTGTGTTTTATCACACCAACCGGCAAGCTCTCCGATGTAATTTGAGAACCGTGGGGCAATACCATGGACACAGTGGAAAGTTAACTTTCAAAGTAGTCGTTGAGTACGTGGGAGTGACGCAGTTTACTACGTCTGTCTGTGACACTGAGCCACGATCAGGTTTTGCGATACACCAATATACAAAATGTAACATTACCACTCCTCCTCCCCCCCCTTCCCCCCCCCCCCCCGTTCAGTTTGCGAAAATATTTAAATACGAAAGATCTTATAATATTACTAATGATGCCCCCCCCCCCCAAAAGAAAAAACTAGAGAAGTCCAAATTTCACGATTTCTTGATCTGTCACTTTATTGATAGTGTGTAGGAATAAGAAAACTAGGCATTAAGTGCACAAATGCCGTCGAAATCTTGGTTGACATCTCTGAATTTTTTATTTTTTTTAATGTTGGGGTGCTGGGTAAAATAACAGGAGTGGATCGATTGCAGTGTGTTCTCGATACGTTGAGAATTTCTGTTGCATACAAAGGCATATACAGTAGGAATTACTGGGTTAGCATTGCTAAATTCCACTCTTCCTTTCTTTCGCCACTTCCAGAAATTAATCCCCTTTCTCTCAAAATTTCAACGCGGTAAATTTTGAACCGGACTGCTAATAGTACCCAACGCCCATCAGCATCGTGTGTTAAGTGTCACAGTGTGATGTGACTTTTGTATAGCCACCCTAAGCTCAAGAACGTAAGGTGACTTACATACAAGGGAAAGCTTGTGGATGACCGTGTGTCAGAATCAAAATGGCTTTAGCAATAAACGAAAATTTTGAATATTAATTAACAGAAAACCTATTACGTACTTGGAACCAGGTTGCCGTCGCCATTGGAGGATGAGAGGACACGAAGATGATTTTTTTTTTTTTTTTTGTAATTTAACGGTCCCCTGGCTTCCTTTGGGTTGGGAAACCCGACGTCTGGCATTCTCGGATAAGGGCGAACACATTTCGAAGGTCCCATAGGTACGTTTCGCACGCCAGAGAGCCTTTGACAGAAGAAAATGGATAGGAGTAGGCGCAGTGCCGCTGTCCTGGCAAAGTTTCCAAATTCCAGATTTCTAGCGGGGGGGGGGGGGGGGGGGGGGGGGGGG
>JBCAUA010395960.1:0-18162 GCA_038406235.1 Peronia verruculata | reverse complement strand
GATAACCACCACTACAGGAGGTTGAAAAGCTTATAAAAACCATAGAGAGAGAGGGGAGGGGGGGGGGCGCAGAGAGAGGACATCTCAGTGAAGAAAGGAGTGACGGGAAAAGAAGTACTATGAAATAGTAGTGGCAGGAGAGGAGAGAAATAAAAGAGGAATGCATGACAGACAGAGGGATTGACAGAAAGATAGAGACAGGACGAGAGAGAGAACATGCTTGCTGAGTGAGTTGATAGAGTAATCTACTGAAAGCCCGAAATATGTTTGAGATATGGGAGAGAAGAAAAAAAGTGGGTACGGCTGAGATCGTAGTAGGTTTTTGAACCTCCTTGGGGGTGGTTATCTCGTAAAAGGAGGGAGGGAAGGAGTGAACAAATAAGGGTCAATGTAGGTTGGGGAGGAGGATCTGGAGAGATGGCATGGGAGGAAAAGATGCTGAGGAGAGAGGAATAAAGAAAATGAGATAGAGATTTAGACTAGGGAAACTGGCGAGAGGTAAAACCTTTTGAAAGATAGACCTCAATATTATGAGATTTTGACAGAGGGGGGAGGTGGGGGGGGGGGGAGGGAGAGGAAACCAGATGGAAAGAAGAGATAAAGGATGTGAGATAGAGAAACAGATCTGGAGATAAATTGGAAATATTGGATGACAGATAGACCATAGAGTGGGTGGATGGGAAGCGGTGCTGGGGGCGGGAAGAGAAGGGGTAAGGAAATGTGGACATTTCAAAATGGTCAAAAAGAGATAGGCGAAAAGTTTATAAGTGAATATAATTTTCTAGCATTTGCCCGCCCTCCATGCTTCCCCGCCCACCTCATTTTCCCATCCTGCAACTGTTCGCCTCCTAAACATATAAGGCCCCAAGAAGATTTTAAGAAGTCTTAGAGAAATAACCATAAAACAATGCCTGACATCAGCGACCTATTATAGGCTGATAAATTCAATCGAATATCTGTCATCCAATAATGCTTGTACTTGTAATCAGTTATTTACTTTAACCCTTTCAAAATTTCGGCTACATTCAGTTTTGTCGAGCCGTTTTAGTATTTCTTACATTGAGTTGTAGACTGTTTATCAGGAGAACTGATGGATGAGTGGGGCATAGTGGTTATATTGTGGGCGTGATAAGCGGTGATTGCATTGATGAGTGAATAAAGGGGAGGGATGGTAGGTAATTCGGAAGAAAAAAATGATAGAATGATAGAGTGAAAAATAGAAAAATCGGATGAAAAGAGGTTTGTAAGACAGATGAGCAAGGGAGAGAAAGAGAGAAAATAGGGTGAGAGAGAGAGACAAAGAGAGGAAGATTACCCTTTAACTGTTACGATCTTATTGTTAATACCACCTTGCCATTTCTTCTGTCCCCCAGCAGGGACCCGGGGTTTATAAGTAGGTTATCTGCTTCCACCTGCAGGCGGTGTAGGCCTGCCATCGGTGGGGTGTCTCCCAAGAGGGCCATCCTCGGCATTCCAGGAAAGACATCTTTTCTCTCTCTCCATCTTTATAAGAACCATTTCCAGGTTCTTGAGGGCCTCTGTGTGTCCCCCATATCATTTTTGAGTGCAAACCAAGAGTGTTTTGACCTTTACTATGACATATAGTCGACAACGCAGCTATAAGTAGCAGAAAGGAAGCCAAACTGCGCTATTTATAGGATGGGGAAATTCATTTTAGAACACTTACATTGATAATTTGCGTGATCAGCAGTTTTTCTTACACCATAGTGGTCATCCAGTGTCCATCCCTGGCACTGGAACTTGTGATATTGCTAGGAGAGGTGATATTTAAGTGATTTTTGCACCCTTTGTCTTTATCAAATCGCGATGATCTATGGCCTCATGCGGCAGCCAGGTGGAGCCAAATCCTGATTGTCAGTACGCTAGGTCCACCGTTGAATGACCATTGGTCAAACATGTTAGAATGGACTAATTGACTTCTTGATACCATTTTTACATGCAGAAAAGGCAGTGCTTTTAAGAGAAAATAAATGGGCAAAATCACATTTTTTTTTTTTTTTTAGCAAAATCCATATTTAAGGACGCCTGCGCCGCCCCGCCCCCAACGTTACAGGAACACCAAAATAAGTCTCATTTTGTTGTAACTAACATTTGGAGTCTTTTACTTCCCACTACAGGAGGACCAAAAGTTTTTGTTTACATTTGTTGAGATCAAAATTATCCAAGCTTATAACTACTTCAAAAACATTTTGAACACCTATGAGATTAAACTTTGTTAAATGGAAATAAACAGAGCTAACTGGATTTCACTGTAAAAAAAAACAATAATATAAATTTAACAAAATACTTTAAACTATGTAATGTGGTAGCATATTTTTTAACCCACCCTTTACACATATCTAGAAGAGTTAGTACCAAAAGAAATCTGGTATCCGGAGAATATTAACCTTATAATGTTGAATTTTACAGAGATGATACAGCTTAGTTGAGTCTTACTACATGGCTTTCTCAGTCAGTGTTTGTCCAGTCAAAACACTGTCTCATCCTGCCAATATCCTTCTATCAAAGTTCCAAATTTAGAATTGAAATGTGCCATGAGCACTACATCTACAAAGTGAATTAATGCCTAAATGTGAGCAAACAAACAAATCAAGCATGTATTCAAAACAGAGAGTCAATAGGCTGTGACAGAAAAATTATAACCTCATTCTGTGATGATTTGCAAGAACTTTTTCCAATGAAAAAGGGCAAAACAATAAAAATTTCAATAAAACTTTATTCTCACAAATGGGCTATATACATTGAGAAATTGTTGAACCAAAGTCCAGGTAATGCAGTCTCCTTTGGTAAAGTTTATGTGTTCAAAAACATTTGAAGTTATCAAAAAAATGTCAATCACTTTATTTGATATACATATGTATCCTGAGCAGATTACATACATATAAATGGAACATCATCTATGTCACGTTTATTCATATGATCATTATTTCTTTCATACATATTGTTAGTATTTGTGTATATTATTTATTCTTCAAGGGTGGGGGGCATTTCAACCTTAACATATCACAGACTGAATCCTCACATATTCTATTTGACAACAATAAGGAACAGATCTCTTTAGAAAATAAATTAGATCACAGTTTTCACAAAATAAGTGATTTTGAAAAAAAAAAATGATTTGGCTAATTGAAATGTATAAATATAAAAAAAGAAACATGCATAAGAATTCTTACAATCCTTTCATTTCAATAATATGTGGAATATGAATGCATTTAATGGTTTTCTACACTGTAGTTTTTCCTTGACAGATTAAAAAAAAAAAGATGTAAAAAGTATGTATAAAGCAGACTTATATCAGCAAATGTGTTTCCTGTATCACAGGCAAAGAAAAAGAGGAATGAAAAATTCACAAACAAACAAAAAAATTTCTGAAATCTTGTTATGTTTTACGCTACTTGAGAAACAGATTGATACTGAACTTTCTTTCTCAGAGATTGATCCTCTTCAAAATAATAATAATAATACTAACATGTTGACAAATCCAATGGTGTGCGTTTGGAACAGTTCACATTGTACAGAACATCTGAGTTGAAAACAATGGCATTCAGATTGCTACAATGGATTGTTGATTCATTAGTAGCTGTGGTAGTATTATTGCTTGTGTTTACTGCATGACAAGGCCCTAGTTCTGCTGAAAACTTCAGAAGGGTTTCTACCTGGAAAATTTTTTTTTTCCCCCTTACAAGCAAAACTTTGGGATTTTTTTTCCTTCTTTTTTATTTTGTTGTTGTTATTGTTTTTAATTATTCATGAAAAGTCAGTGTAGTTTCTTACAAGCACAATTCGGGACCGTTATAATATTTGTGCACTACATTTTGAAATTTGATGGTACATTCCCGTCGTAGGAAAGCTCAAGGGAAGCTATTCATGGAAACAGCTTGAGCAACCAGGCCACAAAGTCTGTGCCTTTCAAGGTCAGGCCTAGGCTGGGGTCAAACACACTCTCCATGCTCTTGATGTTGGCCTTGGTCACTTCAAATGGAAACTGGTAATAAAAAACATTACTGATAAATCAACCAAACCAGTAATATATATCATATCTGCAGTAACGATGATGAACCTTGACTTGAACATTCATCAGTAAATACTTGTATCACAATCAGCATAAATAAAGGAAAATACACCAACTTTGTCAAATCAAGACTATAAAATAGTTGCTGTACTGCTCCAGGTACAGTTTCCATATCTATTACTCTGGAATCATTAACAACCGCTAATTACCTGTAATCACACATTGCTGATTGGTGAACATAAATATTCATTTCTAATTTTCAAATTAAATAAGATATCAAGACAGGAGAAACAAAATAACAGACATAAAAAAAGATGTAGTCAGCAGAATTATTATTTATCAGCCAATTTGATCACTACGACTATATCATAGGCAAAAAACAAAAAAATAATAATAATAAATAAAATAAGGGATGAATGAAAAACTCACAAACAAACCAAAAAATATTTAAAATCTTGTCATCCTTTTACACTATCAGTGGTCAAAATTCTTGGATCAAAAAACAAAGTGGCAGCTTCTTACCTCAGCAACTGTGGTGGCACCTTGCTCAGGTATGGTACCTATCAAAGCACTGGCATCGTCAAGGCACTGCTTCAGCAGATTCTGTAAAGTGGACAGAACAATAGCAATTTGGCTGAATCACCAATGGGCATTTTTTAATCTAATAATTGCTCTTGTCTCGTAGTTTTTTGTTTTTTTTTCTTAAAGTGAATTTGTTAGTTGACTCATAAATGCACCAGATGTTGCTCATCCTCCGCTCACACTGGAGAATCAAATACTCAGCCAAGAGATTCTTTTTCTAGGAATTCACTCACAGTTATAAAAACAAAGCTTTATCAATACCCTTGATTGCCATCCACTATCAGGACACTTTGATTCACACAATCTATTCAAATTAAAACACAGCATTATCATAAATTTCCAGTTACTATTAGATCTATTTTTATTTTATACTGAGTTTTGAATATCAAGACATAAAACCTCAGCCAGTGTCTAACTGAAGACATTGAATTAACAAAGGAAGCGTCTAAAATCCCCGATCGGGGATATAGACCTGGGGGCTAAAATCCCCGAATTTACTTTTGCGCATGGGCGAACATCAAAACCGACACTATGGTCCCTAGAGGATACATGTTAGCGTTAGGGTGGTCTTGTGCTGGTAGAGGGTCTCATACATATTAACGTTAGGGAGGAGCATCACCCGCTCGTCGGACCTACATGTTAGCGTTAGGATGGACTTGCACTGGTGGAGGGTCCCAGCAGGTTAAGCCAGCGGGATTGTTTTATTATTTGGTATACTGTAGTGTCAATCGAGGATTATAGTCTCAAACGCTAATTTCCCCATTCGGGGATTTTAGCCGCTTCTATTAACAAACTACGTATCTAGTTACAAAGAATACGGAAACTGATAAAACTGATCAAAGATCCAATGTTCAAGTCAGCTTGGCTCTCAGCCAGTATTTTTATGGTCATGGTTGCTGCCATGCATGATTTATTTTTGTTCAAAGACAATGTGAGGAAGACACGACGGGGTTGTAGTCAATACTCCAAGACACATTTAATTTCCCACAGCAAATCAGTCATTTTACTTATCATACCTTCAGTTAAAAACAGATGGAACAGCCACTTTTAACACAAAACTGTGAGTTAACTTACCTCCAGGTGCTCATCTCTCTGCATCTTTGGTGACAAAGCCTTTATCCTTTGAGCCTTCTTAGTCTTGGATGAGCTTGGGGTGGGTGTGGTTGGCTCCTTCTTAACCTTCTCCACCAGCGAGATCTCTGCCCTCTGGGACAGCAGGGCAAGCCTGGACAAATGATAAAAACTTTGACGTCACTAAAGTTCGCTCGGGACAGCTTCAAATTGATAAACTATGTAGCTAACCTGGCCATGATTCTGAAGATGTAAGATATGTGTTTCAACTAGCTGTGACTGTGTTAACAAAGTTCTGTGATTCAAAGCAAAGTAAAATTCTTACTGTTACTGTAAACTAAAGAAGCCTGACAAGACAATATAGTATTTTGTTTATATTACAGCATTGTCAAAACACTCATCCAAACCACTAGCAAAAAAAAGCATAAGATATTCTCCATTTCTCTTAAATCAATCCTTTCTGGTAAAATAACAAACGTAATCTCTCCGTGCTTAGGCAGTTGTAGTAAACACTTTGTTCGACTAACACTTGGAATTTACACATGATAGAGATATCTGGCTTCTTTGTTTACTTTATGTGGAATACATTTTGCTGAGAATATTTACAACAATACGGGTCATGATTATATGGCTTTGTTATTGTAGCATCAATAATAAACAGGGTAAGAAGAAAGATGGAGACACTTATCCCACATCTAAATTGAAAGAAAACTTGAAATTTGTGGAGTTGTTTGTAATCTAATTTCAGCTTTAACATAACCAATCCTCTGACTCCATGAAGACCCACAGCAAGTTTGATTACAGAGCTTAGAGAGATGGAATTCAAAATGTTATGTTTTCTAAACTTTTACAGGTGTGTAGGACAAAAAGCATGGAGAATCTCTGGATCACTGAGCCTAGTCGAGCTTTCTTATCTCACCTGTCATGCAGGTCATTGACCTTGTGCATGGAGACCCACATGAAGCCTGGGACAAGAGTAGAGGCTGACTGAGAGCCTCTCTTGGAGATGGCGTAGAGGAGGATGATCCGTTTGTCGGCCGCATTGGCATCAGGGCGTGCTGGGTCTGCCTCCTCTAGACCAGGCTGGTACCACTGCACCGAGATCTCCACATCCGTGCTGGATGTGGATACTCTATCCACTGGCTTGTAAGTGTCCATGTTAGAACCAGGTGGCAGTGGAGCTCTCGGCTAATAGAAAACAAAAAAAGAGCACAGTTATGTCAAAATCTTTGTTTCTCCTATACAGGCTTGTTGTAGGGAAAGAACAAAAACTCCATTATGCATATGTCTCGCAGCCAGTCAAAATGAAACATATGTCGTATTTTCACCATTTTGGGTTTCTGGCATCACGTAAAAGCTAATTTCATACCCTTTCAGGTGGTAAAAAAACTTTTGAGCTAGCTTTTTCTTTACCAGAGATAATGCAGTTTAAAGAGACAAGGGGGGACTCCCCAGCAAGGACCGAAATTCTGAGAAAATCGAGTTTAAATGATCAGTCAAACCCATAAATCTATATACCCACCTGACAAAACCCCAATTTTAATAAAGTAATATTTCTGTAAATCGAGGATCAGACCGATACTGTCTTGTTCAGAAATTAATGTACTTTTGATTTCTGCTATAAAAAAGATTTCGGTGTTTGACCCTCCTCATCACATTCAAAGCCCGAATTATCAGTTCTAGCCCAGGAACTTACATCTTATTTCAACTGGCTGCGAGACATATTTTCCACAAGAAAACATACAAAACTGTTGATCCCGGTAATGCATGATAGGAGAAGAGATAAAGTACATGGTTTTTATTAGAGATAACAAGTGGCAAATGTGTCCTATGATATGTGTGTCATCATCTTTCCTAGTGAGATCTGAAATGATAATTTTTTCCACAATTTTTTATAAAATTATTTATCTGAGCAACAGATCTTACTGAAAACTGCAATGAAATTTATAAAAAAAAAAAAGCAGGCAAAAAGTTCAAAGAAAGGAAACTTACTGGTGATGGCTGGTCGTCTGTGGTTGGCTCCATATCTAGGTCAGAGTTGAGGCTGAGATTGGAGGCGTATGACTTCATGGTGATGTTGAGGTCAATGGGATGCTGACCTTGACCTGGCATGTGCAGGCCTGGCGGAGGGTAGGGGGCGCAGCAGTCGGCAGCATACACCTTCAGATTACTGGCCAGGAACGTGTGCATATGAGTCAGTCGGGTGCTCCATAGACCTGAGCACAAACAATGGGAACTTCACATTATGTGGGAGCCAAGCCAAGACAAAATGATATTGTCATAATCGTAGCAAAATGTTAAATTCAGTGCAAAATGAACTATAACTGTTCCATCTCCGATTTCACACTCAAAGTTAACTCCTGTCACCATTTGGTTAGTAAATGCAACAAATAAAACCACATTTTTCACATCCAATTCATTTTATCTGGTTACAAGACATATCTATACCTGTTTAAAAACACAGAATAGTATTGATTACCTGTATCAATGTGATAATAATAATAGCATTTCTTCAGTGCTTATTCCCATGCAAGCACAAGCTCTAAGTGGTTTACAGATTACTAGATGTATTATCCCAATAGGTCCAATAAGGGAACTTTAATGTTTTCAGCTTTCCTGGAAAGAAAACAAGACAGCTGCCTGTTAGGCGCTCAAATCCTTATCTATCTTACAGTACTATTCTCTGTCTATAGTCAGGTACCCATTTCAACATAGGCCTAGTCAGGACAAGCTAGGATTCAAACTCAGAACTTTTGATCTCAGGTCTGACAACCCAACCACTAGGTTATTGACATCACACATAACCAATGGCATCTATAACGGATCAAAGGCAGGCCTTACAAAGCAGAAGAAGCCTCTCTCAGTCTGAGGAGTCACTTTTTCCAACAGATCACATCAAAGAGATAACAATATCTCGATAGTGTGCAGTATTGTGGTCTTTGGAAACCTGAAGATGATGATCAGCATTTCCTGAGTTACATTTTTTTTTCATATGTTGAGGATTTCAATTTGCCATCAGTAACCTTTGATCTTTACCTCTCCTTGTCAAAAATCTTAGTGACAATGCCTGATAAACGTATCAATATGACACACTGAGTGGAGTCAAAATGAGTTGTTGTTTTTTTCAATGCATGCAAAGTCCCGCGTTTTCTATATGGTAACTGAGAGACAACATCGTACAAAGAGTTGAATGGAACTATTACCTGTATCCAGCATGTATCGCACCACATCATAGTTCATGCCAGTGTCAATGATACAATTAAGTAGGCCTACAGTCAAAATGAGGGGTTTTTTTTTCAATGCATGCAAAGTTTTATGTTCAATGCATGCAAAGTTTTATGTTTTCTATTTAGTCACTGAAAGACAATTCATACAAAGAGTTGAATGGAACTATTACCTGTATCCAGCATGTATCGCACCACGTCGTAGTTCATACCAGTATCAAACTGGGCGTGGCTTATGAAGCCCAAGTCCAGCTCGCTGCCTGTGCCTGCTCTGTCCTCCTCAGACTCTCGCTCACACTCAGGCCGCTGGCTGGATACGGAGATGGTTGACGTGCTGACCAATCGTTGCAGAATGGACTGGTAACCTGCCAAGCAACAGACATAAAGTCAGTCACACCATTAGAAGGCAACAACAGATCCAGTTTTGGAACTGTCATTTCAGAGTGTACAAACAAATTATCCAGAGATATATATCCAATATTATTTCAGTTTCAAAAGTTGGTATCAAGATTGAAAATCCTCAAGATAAAAAGATGCAAAGAGTTTACTAAACACTTACCCAACAAGTGGATCCAACTCAAATCTTTTGCAGCTGCCTTGGCCTTGTTCACTTGGTCCTCATAAGTCTCTGTGACCTTGACCTCTTGGGCCTCAATCAGGGGAGCTAATTCCTCCTCTATTTCATCTGTGATTTGATACATGATTATATGTCACAGTTATGACTATATCAACCCTGATGTTTGAGATACTATGTTCAGTCTTCAAATTTCTCTAGAGAGGTCTATCATTCTCTTTGTCATTCATCGCTTTTATAATTTTATCACTATATCTCAGATGACAGGAAGAATAATTTTTTTTTGCAAAAAATATATTACACAAAACTTCAGCAAATGGCACAAGTTTCCAAATTGGAAACTTTATCTGTGGATCCAAGAATGTCAGAAAAATTCATCCCCACCTTAATAAATCCTACAGAAAAGGTAAATATCACTAGAAAATTAATCTATTCTATCATTAGAATAAAAAATCTTAGCAAAAACTGCTGTGGTAAGAGACATATTAAGAAACCTCAAGATTTAGGTTTTAAACAACATATGAGTCTGAGACATCAACATAATAAAGGGATTATTGGCCAACCAAAATAATTTCCCATTACCAGACACAAGGACAGTCGAATAAGCAATGTAAAAAAAAATAAAAAATTATTATTTGCAATATCTGCAATTAAACGATGGGAAATCTGAACAGATTATAGAGAAATACACTTTTAATCGCACCATGAACTGTTCAGATTTTTCTGTGGTATAATGTTTATTTTTTTTCCTTTTGGAAGATGCTTGTTTGGCAACGTTTGTGTCTCACAAAGGGAAGTAATTGGACTGACTAAAAAAAAAAAACAAGACCTATCAAGAAACCAGTTGCTATCAGACAATGCGTATAATTTGCAACTAAAAAGAGATGTTCAGATCAACCTTCAGCAGTGACTACAGAAACCATGTAACAAATGAAATGGCCCCTAAGAGGATCCAGGACACTATCAGACTATACAAACATCTCCTCACTGTAGAGAGGAAATGAAAACTGAGACGGTACGATCATATGTTGCTATCACCAGGCCTTGCAAAAATCATCTTGAATGCTTAGTCGAAGACAGTCACAAACAAGGGCGACAAAGAAAGAGATGGGAAGACAACATCCGAGAATGGACAGGAGTGTGATTTGCTGATTCTCAAAGAGCAGTGGAGGACAGACAAAACTGGAGGAAATTGGTGGTTTCATTTTCATAAGTACCTCTATATCACCAGGAGAAGTAAAAGAATAGGTTAAGAAGGTGATGACGAAGAAATGGTAACAAACTTACTTTTGTAGATCTTCTTTTTCTCCCCGAGGACGTAACCACTGAGCAGGTCCAGAGAGACAAAATCTGGCACATCAAACTTCTCCTTGCTCTTGTCCCCGACTTTCTGTGTGGTCACACTCTGGTCTCCGATCAACAGGCTGCGGGCTCGCTGAGCATTGGCTACGGCAGTGGCACATCGGATAGCCAACCAGGCAGCTCTTCTCTCCTTCTCCTGGTCAGTCTCTTCCTTCTCCACCCGAGTGCGAGACAGTTCTCGCTTTAAGCCAGCCTGGAAATAACAGTTGAGATAGCCAGTAAATATGATGGCTGATTAGTTGATTGAATGACAGATGGTACACATTTAAAGAAATCCACATCTACATGATTATGGCTAAACTGTGCAAATTATCATTTCCACAATTGTGACCATATTATACCACTCATCACGTCTCCTCCAGGAGGAAATCTGACTTTGCATTTGGGAGGGGTTTCAAATTTAGATTGGAATGGCAGCTGAAGATAAAATTGTCTATTAAGCAACAAACAGAGGCTACCTGTCTTCATATTTGTCTGAGAATCTCATCCCTATCACAGAATTGTTCTAATTGTGGTGAAAATGGTTTTTCTTTGAAACTGTCATTATAATGTGTCAGTCAGGTCATACTCTGTTCACATTAAAATGTCTCAGACCTTGACGTTAAACAAAATCAATTTCTTATCTTTTAATGTCTGTATCAAATCAAAAGACTATGGCCAAATGAAGTGGGAATTCCAAGTTTTTACCAATTTGTGAACAAACATTTATGAGCCATAAACTATAAATGGGGTGCATATTCCTACTATGTAGACATGTGGAAAGTGCATGATGTTGAATGTAATTAGCCATCTAGCCCCTGAAGGACACTGATGTGCATGTATTGGGTGATCTTGAAATAGAAAGATGTCACTTTCACATTTGATTTTGCCAGTTGACTTCAGTACTGGAGCATATAATCTTGCTGTAGTGTAGTGAGAAATTCAACACTAAGACAAGTATCAAAACATGACACCTGAAAAGACTTAACAAGACAACTTCTGAACATGTGTCAGATCACAAAATAAATTTGTAAAGAAACAACTGAATAACGGCAGAAGCAGACGACTGTTTCAAACTAATAAATCCTAGACGTTATATTGTCCAACGAGCAAACGGTGATTTATAAAGATAACATACGTGTGCAACTGATATAACATAATGTAACAAAGGCCCCACATTAGTTAATAAAAAAAATGTAAATAATATAGAAGTATGAGCCAATATGAAATAGATGCATTTCAAAACATAACAAAATCAACTCCAAGTACTGAGGAAAGAAAGCCGTGCTGAAAGTGAAAAAAAAAAAAAAGAAAGAAAAGAAAAAGCTGGAACTACGCTAAAACAGTGACTTGTCAAAAATTATTGGAGTAATGGGGATGTAAACAAGTCAGCTGAAGTGTAGGCAGGTCCAGGTTTTGTTAAGAATCAGTTTATTTTCTATACTGTGTGCAACTTTGTCTGCGGTTGACCGATCTGAAGGATGCAAGGTCCAGACAATGATCTCAATACATGTTTTAAGATGATATCTCCACTCCTGTCAACTGTCTGGAACAAATGTCTTGCGGCCAGTCGAAATGAGACCTAAGTCGCTGGGCTAGATCCGAGAAATCAGGATGTGATGAGGGGGGTCAGATACTGAATTTTTTTTATTGCAGAAATCAAAAGTACATTCATTTCTGAGCACGACAATATCGCGCGGTCTAAACCACGATTTATGAATATTTATTTCTTCATTAAAATCAGGTTTTTGTGAGGTAAGCTATGTAGATTATGCGTTCGACTGTTCATTTAACTCAGTTTTCTTGGAATTTCGGCCATTGCTGAATATCTCTGGCTAGAATAATGCTAGCTTAAAACTTTTTTTTACCACCTGAAAGGGTATGAAATAAGCTTTCACATGATACTAAAAATGTCATATGGTGAAAAATCAATGTACATCTCATTTTGACTGGCTACGAGACAAATAATATAGCAAACCAAACAAAGAATAGAATCAAACTTTTTAAACATCAAACCAGTGATATAAAATGTCATATGCCAACTTAGGCATATGTGGTTGTAACTGTCGCAACAACTGGTAAATTTAGAAATATAGAAAACAAGAACTTGAACATAAGCGAAACCTGGGGTGTTGCCCGTGCCATAGAATCCATTTTTTTTTCTCCTTTTGTTTTCTTGGATTCAGGCTCTGGCAGTTGCTGCTTTGTCTCTTTCACCTATGAAAGTGGTGAGAATGATCAGGTGAATAAAGAAGGAAATATGCACAAAGACCACAGCACACAGACACACATGCACGGACTCCAAGGGAGGGAGTCAGACAGTGCAGGAAAAATGGTCTACGGTCACACAGAAAGAAGAACATGAGTACTGAAGAATACTGACTACAGACAATGTGATAATAAGTGTAAAAACATTGAAATGAAATATAAATTGTGTTTTTGTTTCTTTGTTTCGGGGTTTAATGGCACGTCAGCATATACTGGATATATAGTGCCAAACACAGTAAAATACGTTTACACATCAAGAAGAAGAGAGGAAAAAGAGTGGGACAGAGGACAGGAGTAAGGAAAGAGAGAAGAGATGTCACCCCCCTCGAATGTCAAGGATGGCATTTCATGGAGATATCCCACCGATGTCGATCTTTCACCACCTGTAGGTTTGTTTGTTTTCTTGGGGTCTTTCACTCTCATTTACTTCAAGATTATCTCGGCCTTTACTGATGTCATGTCAAGCCGTGGCAAAGCTGGAAGCTCTCAGTGCATCTTTGTGTTTATACCCATACACCCACATGTCTCATGAACACCAATGAAAATGAGCCAAGAGGTAAAAGTGGGCGCGTGGCCTTTATTGTTTCACTTTTATTGTTTTTGAAAGTAATCCACCTTCCCCTAGATGAGAGCATGGAAATAATAACATAGAGTACATTAAATCATCATATCCCAGGCCAAACATAACCATACTTGAAGAAACCAAATAGTAGAACATATACATGATGAAAATGGTGATTCCTGATACTGTGAAAATGAGGTTGGTTTACTGAGCCTGTTAGTTCATTACTAAATACAAATGGTTGAATACCAGCCTGTGAGCTTTGAGAGCATAATAAAAACAGATCATTTATGAGCTCAGGATCTCAGTGACGGTGCTGTTAATGAGTTTGTCTCTCCCTATGTCCTACCATTTAAAAGTTTTGCTGCTGTAATATAAATTTGAACGATAATGTTTAAAATTGATCAATACACCTTTTATACCAAACATCTTATAGTACAGGTAAACAAAATATGGAATCTTTAAACATAGCGTTCAGGGAATATCCACAATATTCACATACAAACTAAG
The DNA here is from genome assembly GCA_038406235.1 of Peronia verruculata. Taxonomy (NCBI): domain Eukaryota; kingdom Metazoa; phylum Mollusca; class Gastropoda; order Systellommatophora; family Onchidiidae; genus Peronia; species Peronia verruculata. Next base: position 3,997 of record JBCAUA010395960.1, on the reverse strand, counting down.
GGAAAATGTTAGCCCCACAAGAAAGTACCAGAACCATGCCCATCATGAAGAAAACAAGATTAAAAAAAGAAAAGACAAAACAGAAGCACATGAAACTTCAAATCACTAGATTGTACTATGACATATGTGCACGGCAAACAAAAGAGGAACCATACAAAGAATGTGAAACAAAACATAGGGCAAACTAATAAAAGAGAAAAAAAAAATTAAACAAAAGGAAAACAAAAAGTGCAATCTCTAAAAACAGTTCAAAGCTGATGGTGGACACCAAATCTAGAACACTAAACAAAATACACTTAAACCAAAAATCTACAACGCCAAATAAATGATATGTAATGAAAAACAAGAACAGTAATAACTCTTGCAGCTATAAATAAATCATGATTTGTGGGAAGGAATATAATATGTGGATTGGCTTGGTAATCCCAGTGCTTCTTACCTCTTCAGCTAGACCTGACTGTTGGCACAGAGAAAGGTAATACAGACAGTTATTATGTAACCGTTATTTGAGAAAAGGAAGACAAAGCTTTCACAAAGTTTAGTATCTTCAGAGTCACATGAAATAACAAGATTGGGTGGAATGTAGAGAGAGTGAGTAAACTTCTGGAGAATTCATCATTTCTTTTCAATACCAGTAAGAGAGTGCAGACTTCAAGCTCCATGTTTTGTCAGAAACTACCAATGAAAAAAAAAAAGAATTAACAACCACGCAAAAAAATACACAACAATTGGCTTGACTGATATGTGGTCCGGCAAGATAACAATTTCAAAGAAATACTAAGGCTGTGTCTCCTTATTTTTTCTGTTTGTTTGTGCTCAAGTGCTTCTTTCTGAAGTTAGGTTCTTAACTTTGATGAAAGTTAGATTTCCAAGTGAACAAGAAGCTGGTGAGCTATGGTCATGGCAATGAAACAGAAAGAGCTTGGTAGGCAATCTGATGTTCCATTCCAAAAGACATTTTATGTGATAATGCAAGTAAATTTGAGAGACAGGTAGGCCTTTATCATGCTTTAGATAATTCTGTAGGAAACAGCTGTTGAAGAGTAAACTACTGTGCTAATCATCAAGTGCAGAATGTACTGTCCAATTTCTCCCCTGAAAACAGCTGCACAAAGACACGCACACAATGCAGGGTGTAAACAGTGTATGATTCAAATGTAACAGATGCAAACATTTCCTTGTGCACTCTGTTACCACCAATAAAATATCTTGTATATATACATATTTACTTAATTCTTCAAAGTAAACAATGTACACTTGTTCAAGAAAGAAAAGATTTCCAACAGTGTTTCTGATTTTGTCATGTTATTGATCCATTTGTCGCTTTGCTATTTTTTTACAGAATGTTTTATTTTGACCCATCTTTTCAGGCTGGAAATGTCACAAGATTTGTGTGCTGGACAAAAATTGGTTCACATCAGGCCATCCTTGTTCTTTTTTTTTTTTTTGTACAATAAGGCAAAGGATCATTGAAGACAGCATTCAAATTTTGATTATGTTCTTTATTTAAATGAGTTTTTCACATGGTTATTCTTGTGAAAAGTTTTCAACACCAGTCGTAAATCATCTGAGCTAGCTAGTATTTGAAACAGTAAAATGAAAACTGTACAATGCAGATGCGTTTTAGCATCCGAGGCTGGTGAGAGTGATGAAGTTAATGTTTGGTGTGGTGGCTACATGGGAATAATCAATGACATCACTCTCCCAGACTAGTGGGCTACCTTTGTCATACTGGAATTCTGTGGATTCAAGCAATGCAATATTCTGAACAGAGCTCAGTTTGTCCCCTCTATACTCATAAGAATGTTCCCTCAACTAACCTTTGATTTCCTCTGTTTGCGCTCGGTGCGACTGGAAGACACGCTGAGTTCGTCACTGCTATCTCCAGCCACAGACTCTATGAAAGATCCATCTTTGATGGTGACAAGGCCAGCACTGTACTGGTAGATCAGCGCCAGCTCCAGGTAGGCTTGTCTCATCAGGCTGTGGATACATTACAGTACATGTATTCCTTTCTGTAAACATTCTCATGGTAACTTATTTATATCAGTAACACTACTCGTGAGCTCATTTCTTTGTTGTCCTATCTCCATTTTGGGCTATTTGGAGATATATATATCATGTGAAAGAGGGATAGTAAATCTACCATATACTGTAGTCATTTCACTTTTCTCTTGCTCAAACAGGTATATTTTGAAAATTATTTTGGCCTATCTCCTGTGTACAAAAAACAGCTGCTAAACATAACTCATCAATTCTCTCAAAATGTGAAAAGTGGAGATAGAACTGAGCTGCCTAAGACTTTGCTACTGCATTTATTTCATTGTACAAATACAAAAATCAGCTTGAGCTACCCGGGAATGAAAATGTGCAGCCGTTTTAATCCTTTGAAACCTTCTTTGGGCTGAAATTTATTAAAAGTAGGTTTATTTGTGAGGATGACGTCAAACCAACTGCGATAAAAAAGGCCGCCAAGTTGTGTAATGCAGACTATACATAGAAACACAGAGGCGAGTCTGATACTGTTTTATGTCACAGGCAAGGGCAGCTGTTTGTGGTATCTGCCTTCTCTCCATATCGTTGTTGTTGTTGTTGTTTGTTTTCCCCAAATACATGAACAAATGCTGTCATACTGTCAATTAATGGATGAATGGATAGATGGATGGATGGCTGGATGGATGGATGGATGGAGAGATGGCTGGATGGATGAATGAATGGCTGAATGAATGGATGGATGGATGACTGCATGGGTGGATTGATGGATGGATGGATGAGTTGGTGGATATGTAGATGAATGGATGGATGGGTGGATGGATGATGGATGGATGGATGGATAGATTGATGAACAGATGGATAGAGGGATGGATGATTGATGAATGAATGAATGAATGAATGAATGAATGAATGGATGGATGGATGGATGGATGAATGTATGGATAGATGGATGGATGGATTGATGAATGGATGGATGGATGGGTGGATATATGGACCAATGGAAGGATGAATATGTGAATGAAGGATGGATTGGATGGATGGATGGATGGATGGATGGATATTGCATACATTTAGACACATTTTATGTTCAAACACATCCAACTCTAAGTCTAACTCACCATGAGTGTTCTGGCATCACCTGCATACTAGCATTTGGCGAACAAAATGTTTCAGTGGAAGTGATATTTTGAACAGCTGTCAGCTTTCAGTCATATGTCACAGAAAAAGACGTAATCCAACCCCGCTTTTACCAAAGCCGAGTCGAAGATGTTTTGGATCAGAGTCTACTAAAAAAAAAAAATGGCTCCGAAGTCTGTCTTCCTCTTCCTAGGAGATTTTCGCAACTTCCGTTAAAACCTGCGCAGTTCCCCGAGAAACCCTGCAGGTGGTGAAAAGGTAGCGAACAGACAACGCTTCTTGCAAAAGTGAAAAATCGTGAACTAAACATGAGTTTTTATTGCTGAACACTTGTTTGTACATATTTGCTAGGCTCGAGAAAGAGGATTTCATAAGAAAAATGATTTTAAAAAGTTTCATTAGGCCTCTTTTGACTTCATTTTTAATCGCTGTAAGGGATGGAGAAGATCTTGCAGCTTTAAGGTCTGTTTTCATGGAGGGATATATTCGGTACTTACCGCACTGAAATTTTCCGTCCGTCGTTGTTCTGAGCGGGAATTGTGTGACCCAGGTTCTGCGGGAGAGTTACTTATGAACGACATGGAAGAAATAATACACAAGTTTGCCTTTGTCTCTCATGAAAGATATTGAGATAGAAATGTATTACTAGCGGCTTTTTAAAAGAAACCAAAAACTTGGCACTCTCTACAAAACAGAGTTTTGGTGTTCATGAAATTGTCTAAAAACAAACAAACAAACAAACAAAGGAAAAAAAGGGGGAACATTATGATGCTTATTGTCTATGTATATATGTGTGTGTGTATGTATGTATGTATGTATGTATGTATGTATGTATGTATGTATGTATGTATGTATGTATGTATGT